>LBNU01016528.1:17122-29682 GCA_014162995.1 Artemisia annua | reverse complement strand
AAATGGGGACGCCGTGGATCAATCACACCTCCACAGAAAGTGTCATGCCATCGGTGCTTCGATGACACGCCCATGGTACCTCCATGAGTAGAATAAAAACTCGGGCATAAGAACAGAACAAATCATATCATATCCAACATCATATCATATCCAACAGAACATATCAAACTGAACTGAATCATATCATAGCAAACGAATAGCATACGGATATCAATCAAAGAATCATATCAAAGGAATCATATCAACGAATCATATCACATGGATCAAAGCAAAAGGGATCATAGCAATGGCTCATATCAAAAGGAATCATAGCAAAGTCAAGGATCAAAGAGTCATGAGAAATCCCGACTGAGAAGGGATAGAATATCTGTACCTTAAACCGCCAACGAAATCATATCATAACATAAGAATAGAAAGTCACTCCTTCTTCAGCGAATCTACACGAATTAATGATCGGCTAATTATTAATAACTTATTTTAAATCAAATTACTCGTTTTAGTCGGCTTTTCATTTTTAGTAACTTTTCATTTATAGCAGCTTTCCAAAAATAGTAGGCTTCCGAAATTAGTAAGTTTCCATATTTAGTAGGCTTCCCAAAATAGTAATTTCATACTTTAAGGTTATAACTAACAATTAATTAATCTTTTAAGGGTTTAGATGACCTATATGATAAGTTAGGGTCAATTACGACAATTTAGTAAAGTTTATGGTCAAAATATAGATTATCAAAAATTAAATTTAAAATGTCAAATAAAATTATTCTAAAGTTTATACTATTATTTTATATCAAAATGATAATTTTAGACCCCGTCGTTTTATAATGTATATAAACATATTCTCAACATTAATTTAGACCATGACGACCCAAAATATAATTTACACGCGAATACCCACACTACTCTCATATTTGAACACGCCACATACATATGTACATGCCTCGTTACGATAGTCTACAAGAATTAAGTAATTATTACTTATTGGTGAGCATTTGTTATATAGTTTTATGCGTTTGACGACGAAACTTAATTGTATGAAAACTACTCTTTATTGGTATATTCTCATGTATTTTCACAAAACGTACTAGACCACTGGTGTCACCATTTTAAACTTGGGCACACTTATGACGTGATCAATACTTTAAGACTTACTACTAATTAGACTTATGAGTATTTACGATATCAAATAGGCATGCACATGCATGAATGTAAAATTATGAAAAACTTGATATTGATTAGAAAATGAGATAAGGACATGCTGAACAAAATTATAACAACACTGTTATCAAACTTTCATGTTTAGACATCTATAAATTAATAACGATGCATTTCTATGAAACATGATAACTGTATATGCTAGATACCAACATAAAATACTGTATATACATGCTAGATACCAAAATGTTTTGAATAGGGAAAGTGAGGCATGTCGAGTTATAAGAAATTGATTATGTCAAACCGATTTATGTGGGGTTTTATCAACAGAATATGTGGTCGATTATACATGTTATATCAATCATTATTTTTTTTTGGGTTTTGTTACGATTTTATGTGATCATGCATGCGATTATAAAACCGATTTGCAACAGAAAATAATAGTCGACCAGGAAAAGATGAATTGAACAAAGTTAGTGAGTTGTTACCCTAGATGCGTGTTATGAGAATAGAAAGCAAGAACCACGATTCAAACACCATTCTCGAACCAGCCGAACGCAAACCAAAACCACCCTATTCGAATCAGTTTCAACCCGCGATCAAAACCCCATTCGAAAACAACAGAACCACGTCCACACTCACCACCAAGCCCACGATTAAATGCCACCTTGGAGCCTCCAAAGTCGACCATGATCGCAACCCTATCTTGTACCTTTTTGTTCGAACAGAAAATGGAAGATAGTACCAGCCGCCATTTGTTGTATTAGGTTTTTTGTGAGAGTGAAATAGTGAATATTCGGTTGGGAGGAATGAGCAAGGAATGGGTGAATATAAGGGAAACATGGCCGAGTCTTTGGGGAGCAGTTAGCTGACCAATTCCTTATAAAGTTTTCAAATATAATCCTACCTTTCAATGTGATAATATTATGTACAGCTTTTAATATGTTTGGCCCCCATATATGTACACAAAATGAAATGCTCTTCTCCTTTTATGTACGTGTGATGTTTTATTTATAGCATAGGTTTAGTCGACTCCATGAAAGCTTAAGTTATTAGTTTAGAATTATGTACAGTGTTCACAAGGTTAGAGTCGCGAAATATTAAATATATTTGAGTTAGAGTTTTGTGGTTCCTTAAGAACCCTTAAAGGTGTGATAGGTTAGCATACAAATAATATTGGGTCGATTTTATGTTATTCACAAGTTATAGATTATGCATTCCGTAGTTCTTCAAGTATTAAAGTTCTACTTATGTTTAGTTCCCAATACTTAGGTTATGTTCACAAAAATTCAAATTATATGGGAATTTCGGAAGAAACGGATTTTAGGGTTTTACAAATTTATTCTTTTCTTTAAGATAAATCTTTTCCAAAGATAATCTTTCTTGAGCAAAATTCTCAAACCCTAATAGTATAAATCCTTTTCTCTCAATAGCCGAATTCTACATTCAATTCCTACTCACACAATCATACTTTTCTCAAAAATATACTATGGCATCATTATACTTTGCAGATGAGCACAATCAAGTGGCCTACTTGCAAAAGTCAAACGAAAAGAGTGGCCCTGTTTTTCATCAGATTGTGGATTTTTTCAATACCACTCACATAAGGTATGCTTTAACTCTAAACCCCACAATCTATGTCTCTCAAATCAAACAGTTTTGGAACTCTGTAGAGTCCATCACTATTGAAGATGGAGACACACATGAAACTGTCGATACTCTTAGAGCCACAGTGGATGGGATAACCATTGATGTTACTGAATCATCCTTGAGGAGAATTCTCCAATTGAATGATCTCAATGGTATCATCACATTACCCAATCCAGATATTCATAAACATCTCTCAACAATGTGGTATGATACAACTGACAAAAAGGTTACTTTCAAAAAGAGTTGTTTTTGTCCCCATTGGAGATTTTTCATTCATACTCTTTTGCATTGCCTAAGTACTAAGAAAACATCTTATGAACAATTCAGTTCAACTATGGCTTACCCTTTGGTTTGTTTAGCCATTGATAAGACTTTTAATTTTTCAAAGCTTATTTTTAATGTAAGGAGTCCATATAAATTTTTGATGTATCCAAGGTTTGTGCAAGCAGTGCTAAATGAATTTCCACTGCAACCCCATAAAAGAATTTACAAAACCCACTATCTTAAGCCAAAAGTTTTTCAAAATATGGATAAGGCTTCAGATGGATGGAATGGGGAATTTAAACCACTCTTTCCTGAGATGCTTGCTAAGATTGCACAGGTACAGGGTGAAGGTGCAGCAATCCCAGTTGTACCCCAAAACACACCCACAATCACAGTTCCACCTATCAACTATACCTCCCCAGTTACTCACACATATGAGAGGAGGCAAAAACAGCCAACTCCTCCCATTACAACACAGCATGCTCCTGACCTTTTTGGTTTAGGAACAAGCAGTGGTGGTTCCAGACTTCAACCTAGTCCAACTAGGGAAGAGTCTGAACCAATGCCCCATGATTCACCTCTCCCAACAGGTAACACAGTTGGAAGTGTTGAGGGCAGTGGGCAACCAATGGAATTGATGGAACTATGTACCAAGTTGTCAAAACAGGTTGAATCTTTGGAGAAGGATTTGGCACAGACAAAGGAGGAGCATGCCAAAGAACTTAAAAGTCTGCAAGCAGAGATTCAAACCTTAAAGGAAGAAGTGCAGGGGTTGAACCAAAAGAAAAGAATTACAAAGATTGTAATCTCATCCCCATCCTCACCTCATGATGGTGACTCAAATGATTTTAGTGAAGATTTAGGAAATTCTCCCAAACAGGGGAGGAAAACAGATGCTGAGACTAAGGGGAGGAGAATTGACTTTGAAGATGATGCAGATTTTGATTCTGTTTTTGGCATCACAAATTTGGGATTTGATGAACCAATTGGAGATAGCAAAGGCACTGAGGAAGTTGATACTGAAGAAATTCCACAACAGCATACAGAGGAAAGAATTCAAACAACTGAGCTTGTGGATTCAGGTGTTCAAATTATACCTGAAACTATTCTGGATACAGCTACAAGTCAACCACAACAAGTTGTTTCCACTGCAGCACAAGGATCTTCCACTGCTAATATTTCCACTGCAGAGCAAATGGTTCCCACTGCTGGTCAGAACATTACCACTGCAGAAGAAGAAATTAAAAGAAAAAGAAAGGAGAAAGGAAAAGCAGTCATGTCTAGTGAAGAGCAACCAAGGAAGATTTCTAAAAGAGAGCAAGCTTAAATTGATCATGATGCTGAAGTTGCAAGAAAGATGAGAGAAGATGAAATTGCAATCAAGAAAAGGCAGGATGAATTAGAGATTGCAAGTTTCATGGAGGCTAAAAGGTTGGATAAAATGGAAACCACTGCTCCAATGGAAGTAGATCCAATTTCCACTATTCCACCTACTATTCTCAAAGAAAAGGCTCCAGAATTCTCTTATGTGCCAACTGAACAAGAAATTGAGTTCATGATTGCTAATGATCCAGTGGTCAAGAAGAAAGAAATTGATCTAATTGCAGATAAAACTTTAACTGAAGAACAAAGATCAGCACAGTTGACTGATTTCATACAAATGAAGAATCAACAAGCACTTCAAGATGCAATAGGCACAGTTAGAAAAGGTCAAAAGAAACCAAGACAACCAACCAAGGCACAAGTTATTTCAGTGATGAAGACATATTGCTGTCATGTTGGTAGATGGAAAATGTCTCAGTTCAAAGGAATGTCACATGATCAGATTTAAGGTATCTACTACAGAATTAAAAGACAAAATAATGATTTTATTCCAATGAATTCTGAAGAAGAAGAAAGAAGATTTCCTAAGTTCAAAAGGAAAGCTACAGATTCTGAAGAGCAAACCACTAATAAGACAAGATTTGCTCAAGAACAAGAATCCCAATCTGAAAAACTAACTGAAGACCAGCTGAGTGCCATGATAATGATAGAAGAAGAAGACTTTTATCCAGATCCACTGCAAGTCAGACATCCTATTGTTGATTGGGAAGTTTATACTGCTAGTAATTTTGCTTCAACATGGAAGATTACAAGGTTAGGTGGTGAAACTTCATCATTCATTCAGTTTGAAAATCTGATTAAAGCATGTGATAGAAGTGATCTTGATACACTGTGGAATTTGGTTCAAGATAGATTCAAGGCTGATAATCTTAAAGATGTGAAGGAAATGCAGCTATGGGTTGATCTAAGGAGACTTTATGAACCTAATTCTAATGATAGGTACTGGAAGTTTGAAGTTATAGGTGTGGAAACTACTTGGACATATTATGATTCATGTGAAGTTCATCATATTTCTACAAAAGCTGGAGTGAATGCATTTATGTTTGCAAAAAAGGAATACCCACTCAGAGCTGAAACTCTCACTGCAATGTTGTCAACACAAATTAGAGTTCATGAAGACACTGAGAAGGTTAGAGCTTTGATACAGAAGATACAAGATCAGTGTTCAAAAGCTATCCAAGCCTTAAGAAGAAAATGAAGTGTTTGGAAGAATTCCCCATATCCTCACGGATGCAGAATGATTAAAGAAACTTATTGATTTGCAGAGAAATCATAAGTTTAGGGGAGGATTGTTGGGAATTACACTAACAGTTACCACGGCTAAGCATGAGGATAACCACTGCTGAAGAATGCACTAGCAGTGGAAACACATTACCACTGCTAGTACATACTATTACCACTGCTATTAGGATAATTGTTATGTAATCGTGTATTGATAAGTATAGAATAGATTGTGTGTATATTCTATTTAGATAACATTATACTTATCTTGTAAAGGACTCCTTGTGTTATAAAAGGAGGTCCTAGGTTAAAGTTCTTAATACGTTTTTCTAAGAGCTTCAAGGTTGTAAACCCTAGTGATATTCAGATCACTCATATTCAATATATTGAAGCTATAAGTTTGGTTAAACTTTGTGTCACTTCTATACAACTGTTCTTACTCACAACACATCATATAAACAATCTTCTAAGTACTACTAAGTATATTCTGCATACTTGCTAGTATAACTCAAAGTATGTCACACCCCCAAAAATGGTTTGCAGCGGAAAGTAATGTTTTTGGGATGCAACTCAATTGGTACCACAACACAAGTGCAAAGAACGGTTTCATCTCATTCATTTAGAATAAAATAGTTTAACAAAAATGTTGAATTACATTGTTAAAAGTAATGCGGAATTAGGCCCTTAAAATATAGTTTTGAACGGTCCCATATGAATATCAGAGTCTTCTATGACCATGCCATGCCCTGCCAAAACCTCCAGTAGCGTGCCATTGCTTAACACCTGAAAATACATGCTAAAATGTCAACACGAGGTTGGTGAGTTCATAGAGTTTAATGAAAATGAATTGCCTTAAGATGAAGATTTCTCAGCGAAGGCATTGTAAATCCACCCAGTTCCAAGTCTCGGCCATAACAAGACTTGCAACCTGTGTGTTTACAACCCACCGCCAAACATGATTTGGTTTATATAAACAATTGTAATATTTGAGCCAAAAGTTAAAGATAATTGTAGCAATGTCGCTATAAAATGGTAAATATCCTTGTAGCCATGACAATGTCGTCATTTGGCAATCCTTGTAGCAATGTCGCTATATAATCAATTCTGACAATGTCGCCAGATGACCAATTCTAGATATGTACGGGTATCATGCCATACCTAGGCAATGTACGAGTATCAAGCCATACTCAGGCAAAGTACTACATAAAACATTTGAGTAAACAAAGAAACATTTGAGTAAGGCAATTGGTGTTTGAGTAAGCAAGTAGTATGTTCAAGTAAAACAAGTATTGCATTCATGTAAAAACGAGCATGTATTCTCCCCCAAAACAGTTATGAAATAAGTTAAAATAGGGGGCTTGAACTCATAGTAATAGGCAAAAGTTTAGAATTCTTGTGAAAGTAAAAACAAGTATTTGAGAAAAGTGGGGCTACGAACTCACAGTAATATGTAAAAGTTTAAAGTACTTGTAAAAATATAAAACATGTAATTGAGCATGTATCTCCCCTAAAACATTTATAAAACGGGTAAAAGAGGGGTGCTATGAAACTCACCTCAAGTGATGGTACAAAATGTAGTGTATGAACTGAAGTGATGAGGTGCAACTCCTAGCCGCAACCTAAAATGAATGCATGTAATCTAATTTAGATTATGAAATGAATTCGTGTATGCATTTGCACTTATAATCTATACCACTCGTATAAATTCAAAATATGTAATATTGTCGAAAATATAATTTATATTATCCTATAAAGTCATAATGAATATTACATGTTCATATAGTGTAATAATGTTGTACGATAGTTATTTGGTGATAAAATGTAAAAATACAAGTTTTCGTCGTAAAATATTACTTAGTAATTTCTGAAAATGGCCAAAAATGGCCTCGGAAAACTAGTTGTAAATCAGTGAATATTGAGAGTTAGGAAATAAAATTGGTATTTCAGGAAAGCTTAGCACCAAGCCTAAATATGTTCAGTAGTGAAGTTTTGCTCAATGTGCCCAGATTTTAAGATAAATGGTCGAAAAGTATGGTGTTTAGGCCAAAACTGCCATTTCTGGGCAGTTTTTGTGAATGTTTGGATGACTGTGGATTACTCATTTTAAGTCCAAATGACAAACGGCTTTTTGATTTGAAAACTAGGCCAGGTGCTCTAACTTTTGTTCTTTGGAGTCCCAACTCCAGAACTGACTCATTTGACGGGAAAATGGCTCCCAACATGGGTGTTTGTGGATTTTCTGGTTTGTCTGAAAAATATATTAAGTGTTAGTGCTGATGGAAATTTTCAGTAAACATATATCTTTGAAAATTCATAACTAATTCGTTATAAATCCGTTTCTCGAGTGCTTTATAACCCCGAAAAGGTAAAAAGGTGAACTAACATATTTTCAACAGTTTGGTATGTTTTGACAAGGTCTAAAGCTCGTTTTTGGTCAATTAAATTCGTACATCAGCAACATATTTTTCAGAAAATATATATAGTTAGTATATCTTGTTTTTGGCATAACTTTTTCATCGTAAATCCGTTTTTATCCGTTCTTTCGACCATGAATTCATCTAAAAGTGTATTTTCTATTTCTTGGGTCAAAAAGGGATCCAAACCTACTGAGTTTACCCAATTTTGAAAATAGGGACAGTAACAAAATATATTGTCTTAAAAATGGTTTTTCATGGTTTATTCTTGTCCAAATCCATCACCAACAACAACAAAACATCCCTTAATCTACCATACACCTTCTTAGGGTGTCATGGGTTCCCTAACATTGTTTTTCAATCATTTCTCCATAGGTTCACTAGTAATTCATTTTATAGATAAAAATGATATAAGACATGAGTTTGGTGGTATAGATTTTTACATGCTTGTACATAGACAATAAAAATACATGAACCTTGATGAAATTTAATAAAATTATGAAAATGAATTTGGTAAACTTACTTGAAGTGGTGGTGATTAGTTGTTTTAGAAAAACCTAACAAATCTATAGGTTTCTATTTCAAAACCTTGTAATAGATTAGTACTAGCTTCTTGAAAATATATTTTGATCTTGAAAAACAAATGGTCTCCTTTGTGTTCTTGATGTTAGCCGTGAGTTTCACCAAAGGAAAAGAGAAAAGAGAATTTTTGATCTAATAAAAATGATATTGCATGTATGTGATATTTAGGTGGAATTAGAGAATATATGGGTGAGTTGAGAGGAGCACAAGTGTCCTTGGACATTAAGAGCCGGCCACCTCATAGGAGGTGGTGGGTTTGTCATATTTTTGTACAATATTTATTTTACGGGGTACCGTTTAGTGTATAGTTTTGTCGTTTTAGCGTTATCGGGTACCGGGTTAATTAAAAATAATTTTTAATGTAACCATTGTATCGAAATGAACTTGTTAAAATTATAAAAATATAATTTTGTAAATATTGGGTGTTTTGATAGGTAGTGCTTGGTTGGTACAAATATTGTTATAAGTTAATATAATTGAAGGTTTAAAAATATAAAACCTTAAAATATAAAATAATTAACTTTTACAATTTTAGTGGGAATATTACTAATATATAAAATATTAGTGCCATAGTGGGAATTGTTTGGTGTATTGATTAAAAACTATAATCATATGTTAATATTTATTTGAAGATAAATAAATATATGTAACTTGAAATTGTATATATTCTACGAGTGGAATAGAATGCAAATGATGTCGTGATGAATTGTAGACTAACCATAGTCTATGAAATGTATATTGAACGATGTCTCATGATAATGTGACTTAACCTACCTGGTTTCGTCAAATGAATATCCGTAAACCTAGTTTACGTGAAATGATGAATAGTGATTTGAAAATGACCTGAATTAACGAATTGTGACAAAGTATCATTCTAACACAAAGTATGTGTTTAGATCCATCAATGCACAATTATCAGGAGTGGGGTATGTTGCACTAAGCTCATTAACCACACGTTAACAATCCGGGTCATGTGGGCTGCAGATCCAACATGAGGGGATGGGAAGGATAACTTGCCAAAGTTAATCCTTCAGTGGGTTCAAGTATAGTACTTATTGGTACCACCCAGTGAGGTGTTAATACTAATGGGAGTTTTCAAACTCCAATAGATCTATCAACTATACTCGCGTTCGCGTGGGTAAAATATCCCAAACGATTAGATTCATGAATTTTAGGTATGTAGTAGTGGCAGTTTGTTTACTCGTGCAACAACCAAAGAAAAAGACTTGTATTCGGTTTTAAGTAAAGCAAGTAGCACGTTCCCCCTCACAGGGTTTGTAAAGCATTTAGAGTGAAAAGTTTTAAAAAGATGTGAGGCTACGAAAACTCACCTGGGATTAGGAAATTCTAACTAGTGTAAAGAGTGACTTGGAAACTAGACTGCCTTACTCACGTATCCTGATATTGTTGTTGTTGTCGTGGATGTGTGTCAAGCTTTAGTTGTTTAGTTTATGTTTTCTTAAGTAATTATTCTTAGGGTTTTTAGAATTTTAGATATAACATAACACCGTTCAGGCCATCACAATTCAGAAGTATAAGACTCCTCACATGAAGCTCCCTACTATTGTATTATGTTAACAACATAATACCGTTCGAGCCATCATAATTCAGAAGTTAATACTCCTTACATGAAGCTCCTTACTTTTGAGTCATGTTTTTATTAGGGTTTAGTTATAACATAACACCGTTCGGGCCATCATAATTCAGAAGTATATGCAATAATCGTTTGAGGAGTCAGGGCACTTTAAATCGTAAACCCAACAAACTCGTCAGAACGAAATATCCACATAGTACTCCTCACATGAAGCTCCCTAGTATTGTGTTATGCTTCTAACTTTAAAATAGGTTTGCTATATATATGAAATAGTTTACTTTATACCCTTTAAGTTTAGTATATTTACCAAGTCTACCCTAGACTTATAATACTTATAATACTTAGGTTTATAACTATCTGGACTTAACACTATTAGTCCCTATAGTTATATATTTTAGAAAAGTAACGGAAATGACCCTTGGACTTATAAGTTTTCTATATTTACCCTTTATACCCTTATCTTTATAACTTTTGCAAAACTAGTCCTTTTAAGTTTATAACTTTTTAAATTTTTATCCTAGGGTTTTATAATTTTGCAAAAGGGGTCCTTGGTATGTGCTTATTCACATACCTTTTATTCACCATTATTAGACTATTTTAGACCAAAAACTAACGTTCAAAGCCAAAGATATCGTGTTTTTGTGTTTATGACTGTGCAGGTAAGGATATTGCAAAAAGAACATGAAAAGCAACCTAAAAGCCTAAAACGAGCACGAGATGTGGAAAAGAGTTTGAAAGTGAAGTTAAAGATGAAATTTACTTGTGAAAAGCCCGTGAAGACGAATTATTTCTCAAAGGCTCAAGAAAGTACAAGAGACGCTTAATCAAAGCTCCAAGATGATTATGAAGTTAAACTTTCTAAATCCGAGCTAGTGATCACTTTTATGCTTTTGAAGATCTTTGGAAAGCTCGTCTACACATCACCTCGAAGTTACAAGGACTTAAGT
The DNA here is from genome assembly GCA_014162995.1 of Artemisia annua. NCBI lineage: Eukaryota > Viridiplantae > Streptophyta > Magnoliopsida > Asterales > Asteraceae > Artemisia > Artemisia annua. The sequence continues at coordinate 18,475 of LBNU01016528.1, read as the reverse complement.
TACATTTTAGAAAGTTTAAAAGCGTTGTATCAAGGAATATTAATGGCATCAACATCAGTTCTTTTTGTTTTCCCTTTCACATGAGTCTTTAGATTCTCATTTTCTTTAAGTAAAGAAGTTATCTTTTCATTGTTTTTATCAAACGATCTTTATCGAATCATGTAACTCTTTGTAATGTTGTTTGATTTTAGGGTTTTCAGCTTGAAAACAATCATTTTCGTATTTCAAATCGTTAATGACATTTTGAAGTTGAAGATATTGAGAATCTAAACACGGAGGTTTCTAGGAATCAAACACATCACATTTATTATCAATCACATCACATTTATTCGACTTAGATTGTGCAATTTGAAGCTTCAGTTTCCGAATCGTGTTAGCGTGAGCTTGAATCCTTTCATCCCTTTTGGCTAATTCAAAATATGCATCAAATTCAGGAGCATCCGAAGATGTCTTGGCATTTGAATTTCTGATTCTTTCTTCTAGATGTTGGTATCTTAATTGCAAGTTAAGATTATCAACCTCTAGTTTTGAAAATTGCTTGATCATGTTATCATGATCATCTTTTTGAATTTTTTGGCGTAGTTTTAAATTCTCCCCCTCAAGCTCAACAACACGATTCTGGAAAATCTTTAAAGTAACAGACATATCATGAAATTGGGAAGCAGTTAAAGAAGAGTCAGTAGCAGTATAAAACATATCTTGAGCAATGCACATAGCAATCAAATTATCATTCATGATAAGAGCATTCTTCCTTGCAATTTCACTATGTTGAAGATCCAATACAGTTTGTTCTCCTTCACGTTCCTGGTTTTTAAACACTTCTTTCATTTCATTTATCTCTTGTTTAAGTGATGTTTCCATGTATTCAAAATGGTTTTTGATTTGTTTAAAAAATGGAATGACTTCTGTGAGATAACATTCTTTTGTAACTTCAAAACCCCTTTCCCCCTCAGTAATTCCTGTTGGAGTAATCCTCTTTTTACACATTTTGTCAAAATCCGCAAACATTTGATATAGTACATACATGCTAATAAGAGTTTTACATTGAGTGGGAAGAGCTATCTGAACTAGGTTCATGGGTGTATTGGGAAGATACACCGTGGGTTTAGCAAACTTAAGGGGAGTGTAAGCCATAAGAAGTTGATCTTTCATTTTTCCCAAAAAATCTGTTCAGGGGTTAACTTAGTTTGTGGCACAAAAACAGTCAATCGGTTCTGCTCATAGTAGTTATGGGGCTTGATATTAACAAGATTTGCTATGCACTTGGGATCCTTCATCTTATCCTCAAGTCTTTTCCTATTTTCTGTTTCAATTTCAACAATCTCTTCTGTATCACGCACATCAGGGGAATCG
>LBNU01016528.1:5253-16236 GCA_014162995.1 Artemisia annua | reverse complement strand
ATTAACCGCTGACAGAGTAACCGCTAGTAAAGTAACCACTGAAGGGTGAACCGCTGATATAATGACTACTGACACTTAACCGCTAAGACTTAACCGCCAAAACTTAACCGCTGGAATAGTAACCACTGGACAGAGTAACCGCTAGTAAAGTAACCACTACTGACTTAACCGCTGAGTTGTTAACCACTGTGAATAAACCGCTAACACAGTACAAAGTACAGCGTAATGCTCGCTCCACTATTTGTACTTAACCCTATTACTATACGCTAAATACCCAAACTAACCGCTGTGAAGTAAACCGCTGGAGTTTAACCGCTGATACAGTACAGAGTACAGCGTTCGCTCCACTACTTGTACTTAACCGCTACTACTAACCGCTGAATACCCAAACTAACCGCTGTGAAGAATACTTTAACGTGGAGCTAACCGCTGGCAAGAAAAAGTTCCAAAACCCATTCGTACACCTCACAAACGCTAGATATGGTCCAAAGAACTGATAAACTAGATAAATCTAACCTTTCTAATCCTAGAAGTACAAGAAAGATCACAAGAAACACCACAAACGAGCACCAAAATGAGTCAAAACCACCCTAAACTAGTAGAAACCCAAAACAAACCATACACCACAAGTTCTATGATCCCTAGGATGTAACCATGGCTCTTGATACCAATTTTAGGATACTAGTTAACATCACAAACACAAATATACTTGTGGTTGGCTCGTTGAAGGTAAGAAAGAAAGAAAGAAAGAAATTCTAGAGAGAGAAAGTAGAGAGAGAAAGAAGTGAAGCCTTAGAGAGAAAACCAAAAAAAAAGAAATGAGATTATGAGAGAAGGCTTTGCACAGGTACAGGGTGAAGGTGCAGCAATCCCAGTTGTACCCCATAACACACCTACAATCACAGTTCCACCTATCAACTATACCCCCCCCCCAGTTACTCACACATATGAGAGGAGGCAAAAACAGCCAACTCCTCCTATTACAACACAGCATGCTCCTGACCTTTTTGGCTTAGGAACAAGCAGTGGTGGTTCCAGGCTTCAACCTAGTCCAACTAGGGAAGAGACTGAACCAATGCCCCATGATTCACCTCTCCCAATAGGTAACACAGTTGGAAGTGTTGAGGGCAGTGGGCAACCAATGGAATTGATGGAACTATGTACCAAGTTGTCAAAACAGGTTGAATCTTTGGAGAAGGATTTGGCACAGACAAAGGAGGAGCATGCCAAAGAACTTAAAAGTCTGCAAGCAGAGATTCAAACCTTAAAGGAAGAAGTGCAGGGGTTGAAGCAGAAGAAAAGAACTGCAAAGATTGTGATCTCATCCCCATCCTCACCTCATGATGGTGACTCAAATGCCTTTAGTGAAGATTTGGGAAATTCTCCGAAACAAGGGAGGAAAACAGATGCTAAGACTAAGGGGAGGAGAATTGACTTTGAAGATGATGCAGATTTTGATTTTGATTTTGGCATAACAGATTTGGGATTTGATGAACCAATTGGAGATAGCAAAGGCACTGAGGAAGTTGATACTGAAGAAATTCCACAACATCATACAGAGGAAAGAATTCAAACAACTGAGCTTGTAGATTCAGGTGTTCAAATTATACCTGAAACAAATCTAGATACATCTACAAGTCAACCACAACAAGTTGTTTCCACTGCAGCACAAGCATCTTCCACTGCTAATATTTCCACTGCAGAGCAAATGGTTCCCACTGCTGGTCAGAACATTACCACTACAGAGGAAGAAATTGAAATAAAAAGAAATGAGAAAGGAAAAGCAGTTATGCCTAGTAAAGAGCAACCAAGGAAGATTTCTAAAAGAGAGCAAGCTCAAATTGATCATGATGCTGAAGTTGCAAGAAAGATGAGAGAAGATGAAATTGCAATCAAGAAAAGGCAGGATGAATTAGAGATTGCAAGTTTCATGGAGGCTAAAAGGTTGGATAAAATGGAAACTGATGCTCCAATGGAAGTAGATCCAATTTCCACTGTTCCACCTACTATTCTCAAAGAAAAGGCTCCAGAATTCTCTTATGTGCCAACTGAACAAGAAATTGAGTTCATGATTGCTAATAACCTAGTGGTCAAGAAGAAAGCAATTGATCTAATTGCTGATAAAACTTTAACTGAAAAACAAAGATCAGCACAGTTGACTGATTTCATACAAATGAAGAATCAACAAGCACTTCAAGATGCAATAGGCACAGTTAGAAAAGGTCAAAAGAAACCAAGACAACCAACCAAGGTACAAGTTATTTAAGTGATAGAAGAAGAAGACTTTTATCCAGATCCACTGCAAGTCAGACATCCTATTGTTGATTGGGAAGTTTACACTACTAGTAATTTTGCTTCAACATGGAAGATTACAAGGTTAGGTTGTGAAACTTCATCATTCATTCAGTTTGAAGATCTGGTTAAAGCATGTGATAGAAGTGACCTTGATACACTGTGGAATTTAGTTCAAGAAAGATTCAAGGCTGATAATCTTAAAGATGTGAAGGAAATGCAGCTATGGGTTGATCTAAGGAGACTTTCTGAACATAATTCTAATGATAGGTACTGGAAGTTTGAAGCTATAGGTGTGGAAACTACATGGACATATTATGATTCATGTGAAGTTCATCATGTTTCTACAAAAGCTGGAGTGGATGCATTTATGTTTGCAGAAAAGGAATACCCACTCAGAGCTGGAACTCTCACTGAAATGTTGTCAACACAAATTAGAGTTCATGCAGACACTGAGAAGGTTAGAGTTTTAATACAGAAGATACAGGATCAGTGTTCAAGAGCTATCCAGGCCTTACGTAGAAAATGAAGTGTTTGGAAGAATTCCCCATATCCTCACAGACGCAGAATGATTGAAGAAACTTATTGATTTGCAGAGAAATCATAAGTTTAGGGGAGGATTGTTGGGGATTACACTAACAGTTACTACGGCTACGCATGAAGATAACAACTGCTGAAGAATGCACTAGCAGTGGAAACACATTACCACTGCTAGTACATATTATTACCACTGCTATTAGGATAACTGTTATGTAATCATGTATTGATAAGTATAGAATTGATTGTGTGTATATTCTATTTAGATAACATTATACTTATCTTGTAAAGGACTCCTTGTACTATAAAAGGAGGTCCTAGGTTAAAGTTCGATATACGTTTTTCTAAGAGCTTCAAGGTTGTAAACCCAAGTGATATTCAGATCACTCGTATTCAATATATTGAAGCTATAAGTTTGGTTAAACTTTGTGTCACTTTTATACAACTGTTCTTACTCACAACACATCACATAAACAATCTTCTAAGTATTACTAAGTATATTCCGCATACTTGCTAGTATAACTCAAAGTATCATTCTAACACAAGTTGTGTGTTTAGATCCATCAAGTTTATAAGTATAGGGTAGAAAATGTAAATATATAAACCTAAAGGGTATAAATGGACTATTTTCATATAAGTATAAAACCTACTTTAAGTTAGAAGCATAACACAATACTAGGGAGCTTCATGCGAGGAGTACTATGTGGATATTTCATTTTGACGAGTTTGCTGGGTTTACGATTTAAAGTGCCCTGGCTCCTCAAACGATTGTTGCATATACTTCTGAGTTATGATGGCCCGAACGGTGTTATGTTATAACTAAACCCTAATAACAACATAACTCAATAGTAGGGAGCTTCGTGCGAGGAGTATTAATTTCTGAATTATGATGGCCCGAATAGTATTATGTTTATAACATAATACAATAGTAGGGAGCTTAATGTGAGGAGTCATATACTTCTAAATTACGATGGCCTGAACAGTGTTATGTTATATGTAAAAACCCTAAGAGTGATTAGTTAAGAAAACCTAGACTAAGACTTGACATACGTACACCTACACCACCCCAGGATACGTGAGTAAGCTGTCTAAACCCTTATTCTACTTACCTTAAGACCCAGGTGAGTTTTCATAGCCTCACACCTTTTAAACGCTTTCTAAATGCTTTACAAACCCTGTGAGGAGGATATGTGCTTTAAATAGAATACAAGTCTTTTCTTTGGTTATTGCACGAGTAAACTATCTGCCACCTCTATATATCCAAAATTCATGAATCTAATCGCTTGGGATATTTTACCCAAGCGAACGCGAATATAAAAGATAGATCTATTGGAGTTTGACAACTCCCGTTGATACTACATCTTTCTGGATGGTATCAATAAGTATTATATTTGAACCTCCGAAGGATTAACTTTGGCAAGTTATCCTTCCTATCCCCTCATGGTTGGGTTTGCAGCCCCTATGACCCAGATTGTTAATGTGTGGTTCATGAGCTTAGTGCAATATACCCTCTACCACTAAACCTTTCCACACATAGGGTTTAAGTTGAACCCTGTGGAACTTCTATTCACTCTCTAATTTCTTAAACATATGACTCTCACTCAACCTTAGTGTTGACTTTTAAGCATGTTATCCTAGGTAATTAAGCACTATAGGAACCCTGGCACGGAGAAGAACTGGACCTAAGGACATCCAAAATAGTTATCACTCATCAGTTTTGTGTCTTAAAACGTATCTTAGGGACCTCTCTTTGAGTAAAAGTACATCTTTTACTGTAAAAACTCTGATGAATAAATGAATGATAACATCTTTTTCAAAAACGTCTCTATTCGAGTCGTTTTCTATTATCTTGTCTTTGTTTCCATGAAGTAATACCCCAACTCTAAATCCGCTGCGATGTATGAAAAATGGGGGTGTTACAGATACGGCGCATCCTTTTCCATAGGATGCGGCGTATCGACTGACCTGATGATTTTTAATTTTTATTTTTTAGGTTTTATTTTTACTAACTACTAATGAATTATGCAAGTTTGAACCTTCTTAACTCAGGTGTGTTAAAGTCTTGGTGGTATAATAGATTCATGTACTTTCTGTGGAAACATCATTCATTGAGCTTAAACGTTTCTCATCCACAAGAAAGTAGATTTTGCTCAATAAACGCATAATGGAGGATCATACCGAGCTAATCTCAGGGGAGTTTCTACGTTCTAAATCTTTTATTTTCCAGTTTTTAACTTTCAATACGAACAACGAGGACGTTGTTTAACTTAAGTGGGGGGATGGAGAATTAGAACGCTTACTTGTCCCAAATTCAAAATATGCTTAAAATGCGCTTAATTTATCAATTTTCTTTAGCATGTTTTTGTTAAAGTCTAAAATTATATAACCGCACACATAACTTTATTTTTCCAAAAATTTAAAACTTTAGTGTGCCGGTGACTTGTAAACTTTAGAACTTGGCTTGTATACTATTTGAGACCACCATAATGAGTATTATCGATATAATTGGAGTGACTTGTCTAACTTGGTAAATTTCTAGGATTACACCCAAATAGCGTTTATATGTTATGTGATATTAACTAACTACATTGGTTAGTTAACCCCCGTATAAACCCTTATGTTTACTCTCAAGATACCCCTAGAAAAACCCTCAGAGCCATTCCTTTTGTTTCTTACACCTATGTTATAATGTTTCGTTACACCCCTACACCTTAGCCTACCCTGTAGACTAAGATCCGTGGTTAGTTACTTTAGGCAAAGTGTGTTTCCTTACATTAATTGTGTTCATATGCATAATTCATTATCCTTGGTTAGGTCGGGAAATTGCACAATGCAATTGGAGTGAAAGTACATATGGTATAATTTTTAGTTTATTTTTCGTGTGTTTACTACTTTCACTATTACAGTTATTTCTGAAAGTTATGAAAAGTATGGAAAAATTATCCGCAAAAATCGTGATAGAAAAAGTTGTGAAATTTTACAAATTTATGTTAGTTAAAAAAAATCAAAAAAATAGAAAAGAAAACGAAAGAGAAGAAGTTGGAAGTTTGTTTTAACTAACTTATGTAAAGTTTTGTATTAAGTGGAAGATATCTCCACTATTTGTTGTTGTATTATATTTATGGATTGAATGGGAGTCGGCCGTTATGGAAACGCCAACTAAGGTTTATTCTTTGTTTAAGATTTTATTGAGTATAATTCGTGTCTACCTAAAGCGTGAGTTACATGAGTCAAAAGCATGAGTTATTCAATGATATGAGTCTTATTCATGGGATGGTAGAGAAAGTAATTAACCACACTTAGGATTTTAATCTATTTGTTTGTTTATTTTTATTTTACACCAATTTATATCCTAAATGTTATCCTTACCCAACCGGATTGTTATATTCGTTGTTAGCTTTCAAATATCCGGATATGATGATGGCTTAGTGAAAATATTAAATGTATGAATAAGGTAGTGACCATCCGAGTATTAGATTAATTGACTAACACGCTAGCGATCTAGTGTATGACTTGGTGACCATTCGTTATGCAAATAACGCGCCAGCGATCCAAGAAGTGCACTAGTGACCATCTGTTAGTTGAAGCGTCGAAGAGTCGCGCCAGCGATCTACTAAGTTTGTGCAGGAAATGTTTGAACGAAGCTAGGTTCAACCCTTAAGCCTCTAAACCCTATTTACCGCTTTAGACTTGTTACTCCTTAGCTTCAGTGGGAGAGATGTTTATACTTGTCAAGCTTATGATAGAATATTCGTCACGACTAAGCAACTAAACGATTTAGAATTGTTTTGATATTGAAAATTTATTTTGTTTCTACTTTGTTAAGTGTTTGGTTTTGTGATTATGATAAAACGAATACATGCTTAATGATACAAATAAATCCTAATACCTTTTAGGATACATTTTCATAATTTTAATCTAAGGTTTACTTGGGGACAAGTAAAGTTCAAGTGGGAGGATATTTGATGACATCAAATAAGTACATATTATTGTCATCATTTATCCTATTTATTTGACTTGTTTTATTACATTATCTATGAGAATCGATACTTAATCGTTTACTTTAGTAATTCTCAGGTAAAAACAAGCAATTGGTGAAACTTGGCGATTTTGGACGAATTATGGAGCAAAACAAGCAAGATGTCAAAAGTCTACTGATATCCAGAATATGCGTCGTATCTCTATCAATAGATACGCCACAATATCATACTTAGATGAATTCGAAGACCATTGCCTGACTTTGAAGAATGCGCCACATGGAATTCTACCATGCGCCGCTTATGAAACTTTGGTCAACGAAGAAGATCAAGCTTGTTCTACTCCAGATACGCCGCATTATACTTCTGACATACGGCGTATCACTATCAAGACTTCACCAGATACAATCCAAGACACTGAAGGACATGTGCCGCATAAAGATTCAAGTTACGCCGCATCTGAAGACGGTGTACGAATATTCCAGAATATGTTAATCTTAGACCCCACGCGAATTTAAATCAATGCGCCGCATCTACTTACTCGATGCGCTGCATCGAACCCTCAGACAGAAACTATAAATACCCCAAGACCTAGACGAATTTTCTGTGCAACATAACCCTAAGGAGACGAACCCAATTGAAGAAGCATCACAAGACACACCTAAATCGAAGATATTAGAGCTGTAAGAAGGTCCTGCATGTATTTAATTCATTAAGTAGTTTTGTTTTATTGTAATAGTACGCTTTAATTCATCAGGATTGATGGGCTGACACCGGCCACCAAACCGCACCCCTTAAAATTGCTTTCCCATCAATTAAAGTTTATATGATGATGTCTTTGGTGACTTATATTAGTGCATGGATAACCTCTGCGTTTAGTTGAGTCTTCTGGGCTACCATACCTGTTCCTCGCCTATTTAGCTGATGTCTTTAGATAAATAGGATAAACATAATTGATCATTAAGAGTTTACTCGCCGATATAATGAGATTCAACGAGAAAGGTTAAATTACAATACACTTCATATAGAACTAGCAATAAAACAAGTGACAAGCTACTTAACTATCAGGACAGGCCTTCTTCTGCTTCTAACTATCTATCTGTGTATGTGTTTGCTATTCGCTGATTCATGCTCATTAGTTTAATTTACTATTTAATAAAACTAAACTGTGCCAGTCTCTCAGGCTGAACCCCCTTTCGTTAGATTAGGCTGTAAAACTAACTTAGGATATTAAAATACTGATTAGGTTAACTAGATAATACGTTCCACTCTTAGTGATCGATACTCTACTTACCATTATATTCATACTGACTGGGTACACAGCTCGTTAGGTGTGCGTGTTATTGATAAGTCAGCTAAATATAAATTTAAAACTTGAGTAAGCATTAATACTGCTAAACCGCAATGACACATCGTGATCGCATCAATTTCATATGGGGTTTTTCCTATGATTGGTCTAATGAGAATTCTATTAAGGATATACGTGGATGTATCTACGGCGTTACACCAAAATTTCTGAGGAATAGACTGCTCGTTGAGCATTGTTCTACTCATTTCTTGTAAGGTTCTATTTTTTCTTTCAACTACCCCATTTGATTGTGGAGTTCGTGGAGCCGAAAAATTGTGAGTAATACCATTAGCATCACAATAAGCTCCGAATTGAACTTCATTATCAAATTCTCTACCATGGTCAGTCCTAAAGGAAACTATGTTGCATCCTAGTTGATTTTTAATTTTATTGGTAATGTTTTTTAACTGTTTGAAAGTTTCGGTCTTGTTTTTAAGAAACCTAGTCCAAGTGTACCTAGAGTAATCATCTACGATCACTAGGGTGTAGAGATTTCCCCCATAACTCCATATGGCAGAAGGACCGAAGAGATCCATGTGAAGAAGCTCTAGACATCTAGAAGTTGAGATCATATTCTTAGACTTATGACTAGAGTGAGCTTGTTTTCCAACCTTGCAAGCATCAAAAAAATGTTGGTCGAACCTAAGTTTATGAAGATTTCTAACTAAATCCTTAGAAGCTAATGATTATAATAAACGCACATTGGCGTGTCCTAGTCTTCTATGCCATAGTGTAGAATTATCATTCATCGTAGCTAAGCATACGTTGTCACTAGGTTTGTTACTTATTTTCATGACATATAGGTCACGTTTTCTAATTCGTTTAGCAATTACTTTTCTGTCCTTAATGATCTCACTACCGTCTTTAGAAAAGATTACCTTGCACTCATTATCACATATTTGACTAATTGTTAGGTCACCATATTGTATACACAAGTATTGAAATGATAGAAATAAGATGAGAAATAGAGTTTGGTTGATTAGATCAAATATGAAGAATAAAAGTGCAAGAGTTTCCTTATGTAAATGAAATAACCAACAAGAGAAAGGTTTACATGATGTTCCTATTTATAGGAGAGGAGCTAGGGCAACATCCCTTTCTCCTTCCTTTCTCTTAGACGTATGGGCTTAAGGCCCATTGGACGTATGATGGACTCCATACGTTTACATGATTAAGTAAATATTCTAGCAACCTATTACAAATGATGAAATAACCGAGACTTGATAAAATGTAGATAAACTTAGGTTCTAACAATCTCCCCCTAAGGATTGGTTGTTGAAGAAGTGATGTAAGTCACGGTCATTTGAGGTTGCTTGACGTCTTTTGTCTTTGCACTTTAGTTGTGGCATTCATAGCTTTTGACGTCTTCAAAAATGATTAGTAGAAATGATTCATCGTTCTTTGTTCTTTATCTTTGCTTGATGAGATAGTGATCAATCTGATGTGGTAATCTGCCATTCGTCACATTCTTTGACTCCAGTGGATCTGCATCATTCCGACATGCTCATACATCTTTGACGGTTGAAACTTTCATAAGTGAGGAGCTCTCTTTTCATATGTGAAGATTCTTTGTGTAGACGTAGAATCCTTCTTTAGACGGTGTGTTGCTTAAGATCGTTTGTCTTTATCACTTTGTAGATTCTTTTGGCATGGAATCTATCTTTGACATTCATGTTGCTTCGATCTTTCATGAGAGCTTTCATTTTGTTGAGATGTAAGTATGAGCATGTGGAAGCCGGTGTTCAGGATGGTTGTTGTACCTGAAATGAAACAGTTAGCAATAAAACATCCGGTACTTACAGGTTTGGAGTTAGAATTCGTCAACAGCATAGTGTGAAGACTCCTTCTAATCCTTACCAAGGCCGTTCCTAATCGGATACCCCCTAGAGGGCTTACACAGACATGCATACGCACACCCACGATTAGGTGAGTCGCTGGAGATCACCCCACGACTGTAGACCGTTTGAAACCATCGAACACACTAAGCGTAATCCACAAGGAATCACCGAAGTGACCTGCTGTCAGGGCTGTTTGATGTTAACCCTGGCAGGATTTCCGTTCAATCATTCAAGAAATACCTTAGTAAATCCCTCATAAACGTTCAAGGCAGATTTCTAAGATCTGCGAAGGACTCGATAATTTACACTTAGTGTCCAATGATGCAAGACACTTAGTGTAGAAGATTTTTGTGTTCCTAAGAGATCTTTTATGTTATCTCGTGGCTCTAGACTCGATAAGTGCACATTTGGTTTCCTATGCGGAGGCATGGAGCAGAGGGCCTCTTGTTTCAATATCAACCATCTATAATAGACGATCGATAGATTACACTGGTTCCCCGTGAGAATGAAACAAACATCTTTTGAGAGATGCCTGAGTGGCTAAGAAGGTTTAGGTGCATTGCGTCACTGGGTCCATGACGTCTTTTATCTTCAATACCGGTGTCGCCTTAGCAACGACCAGTAGCATATGAATTGAACCCCGTGTCTAACCTATGGTTGATAAAATGGAGGGATATTTCTTTTCACCCTTTTCATTCATTTTCTTTTTAATTCTTCAACTCCTTCTTTCTCCTTTCATTCTTTTCTCCTTTTGTTATATCATACCTAAGGACATCTAATTACTAACTATTGGTGATGTCCTTGGGTAGATCCCTCCGGTTTAGGCGGATCATAGGACGGTTTTACCTATCCTTAGTCACCTTGTAACTCCATGACTATCCTATTGATGCCTTTAAACCAAATCATTGAAAATCTCTCAAAGTGTGTAAGAGTGTAAAACTTTTTGTTAACACTTTGAGGTTTTAGATTTTATATGAAATACTCCCCCTCA
>LBNU01016527.1:156256-171393 GCA_014162995.1 Artemisia annua | reverse complement strand
CTGCCATGTTTAGATCCCTGATAACATAAAATGGCGGGATTTTGAGGAAGAGTTATATTGGGTAACCAGTTCCACGCAGTATGATTGTTGACGAGCATTGATGTATAGAGGGATGTTTGCACAATGAGAAAAAAGCGTACAGTCAGGCAATAAGGTTATACGTGCAAAGAACGAGGAACTGTTGATTTGAAATATGACGTTGCTTGGAAATAGGTATCTTGTATAAGAAGATTCGAGTGCGTAGAGGACAAACTCTTATAAAAACAAAATCAAACGCCCATAAGTCGATTTATTCGATACCGCTTGGTTAACTCTGATGAGTTTCGATAAAAGCTGTTAAAGTCCAGGTAATCCTCGATAAACCAGTTAAGGTTCTCGATTAAATCCGAATTAGAAAGAATTTCGAAACTCCGCGTTATTGCTTGATAACCCTTTATGCTTCTTTGGTTTGGGGTTCAATAATCATACGCCAATAAGTTAAATTACAGAAATGTGTGAAGAGCATCAGATTAGTCTTGAAAGATCTTAAGGGTGAAGAGTGAAGATCCATAGAAGGTTTCTTGTATCGATAGGCACCTTAAGTTATAAATTTCGATAGAATTAAATTATAAGATAGTCGGGAACCAGAGATTGAGGATTCGATAACTTATAAGGTTCTCTGATAAGCCTAAAGTTTCGATAAAAGAATCCAAATGAATTCGAGATTTATTATATCAAACGAAGACTATCCCAATATGTCGATAGTGTTTTCTTCTTAATACAAGAGAGAAAAGCACTGAGTAAGACAACCAAAATACCTTAAGATAACAAGAAACACAAGTTCTCGATTAAAAATAGGGTGTTATTAGTGTTCTTCGATATGAAATTAGGGGGTGTGTTTGAAACTTCTCGATAAATTGAGTGGTTATTAATGGTTCTCCGATAAAAAGGCCAAAGTACATTACCGATTCTTGTCATTGTGCAAAAGCAATCCAAACGAGTGTTTTAACCCAAGATTCTTGTACCAAACTAGCCACTTTCTAAAATAGTGTGAAAATACAATAAACCTAGAATGATTCTTTTAATTGTATATGAGTATGAGCAAAACTGAACTTTTTATACAAGAAATTTTAAAATTTCGACATAAAAAGTACAACTCTTCATTGTTCGCACTTATCAAAAGAGTACGAAAACGAAAAAGGTAATTGAAGTAACTTTTGGTTTGTTTGTTCTTGGTTTTAACAACAAGTTTTGATGCTCCAAATAATGTGATAACAGAACACAAAAGAAAGCCAAAGACAAGGTGTTTTGTAAAGCTTTTTGAGATTTTGAACTGAGCTAAAAAATTAGTTTTAGGGGGCGTAAGAAACAAAAAAACAGACGAATCAAGCTACCTCTCTCTAGCGATTGACTACCACCTTGTTAGGGGTTCTATATTAGAAACACAAGTATTCAAATGAGAGAAATGAGATGAGATAATAGACTTGGTTGATAAAGATCAATAATGAAGAGAGAAAGAACAAGAGTTTCCTTAAGATTGAAATTACCAACAATATACATTAACCACCAGAGTACATAGTGTCCTATTTATAGGAGAGGGGTAGGGCAACACTCCCTTCCTTCCCTATCTTCTATGTCGTGGGCTTTCAAGGCCCATTGGACACTTATTGGACTCGTCTTATAACCATACGAGTATTAAGCTAAAACGTAAATAAAAGTGATAATACTAGCAACCTATTACATTTATTGAAATGACCGAGACTTGACTGAATAATTGAAAACTATGATCTTAACAACACTATCGACGAAGGAAAACACAGGATTATGTGCAGAGAGGAGAACTACATTTAGACAACAGTTATGTTGTACCATACAACCGACTGCTTTGTCTAATATTTCATGCCCATATAAACGTTGAATATTGCGGCTGGAGTATGCTGATAAAATATCTATTCAAATATATTTCAAAAGGCACGGATAGAATTGATGCAAAAATTGCAAGGCCGATTGGTGATCCAGCAACATCATCAAATGCTTCGAAAATACAAATAGATGAAATCCAAAATTTTATTGACGGGCGATTTATATGTCCACATGAGGCATTTTGGAGAATTTTCAACTTCCCTATACATCATAGGGAACCAGCAGTTCAGATTCTTGCTGTGCACCTTGACAACATGCAGACAATAACTTTTAGAGAGCGAGAATCATTAGGATATGTGATGTCAGATGATTCCAGAAAACTGACAACGCTGACTTAGTGGTTCACTTACAACAGGCTATATGAAGATGGAAGACATTTGACGAACGTAGACTTTCCTTCCCAATATGTCTGGTATGACGATTCAAAGCAATGGAAGCATCGAAAACGGAAAACAAAGTCTTCAATTGGTAGGTTGGTTTACGTGCATCCAGCTGCAGGCGAATTGTTCTACTTTCGGATGCTTCTTGGGCATCAAAAAGGTTGCAGATCATTTGTAGAGGTACGAACTGTTAATGATCAAGTGTTCCCTACATATCGTGCAGCATGCCAGGCTTTAGGGTTGCTTGAAGATGATAGAGAATGGGACATAGCACTAGAAGAAGCAGCGTTCACAGCAACTTCATCACAGCTACGCATGCTCTTTGCACATATTCTCCTATACTGTGATGTTGCTGATCCTGTTCGCCTTTGGGAAAAACATTGGGAACGCATGGGAGACGACATACCAATCAGAGCTTCACAGATGGTTCACATTAGAGATTTACATATGAACAACGAAGAAAAAAAAGGTTACATAATGTTTGAAATCGAGGTAATCTTAAACAGTTGTTCAAAATCAGTAGAAGAATTTGGATTGACGTTGCCTCCGGAAGAATTGTTGTATCAGCTCCGTAACAGACTACTCATGGAAGAAAAAAACTACAACAGAGAAGAGTTGAGAGAAGAAGCGATGGCCAGTATTCAAAGACTGAATGATGAGCAACGACACATTTACAATCTTATTGTCAATGCATGTCACCAAAACCAGCAGCAATTGGTATTTGTTTATGGTCACGGTGGAACCGGAAAAACTTTCCAGTGGAAGACAATCATCAACCAACTGCGTTCGGAAGGTAGGATCGTGCTAGCTGTCGCATCTTCAGGAATCACATCACTGCTCTTACCATCTGGTAGTACAGCACATTCACGGTTCAAACTCCCTCTTGAGTTAACTGATGAGTCAATGTGCAACATTAAAAAGAATTCTCTTATGGCAAAATTACTAGAAGAAACTCAACTTATAGTGTGGGACGAAGCACCAATGAATGACTGTCGTTTTTTCGAGACACTGGATAGGAGTCTCAGAGATATTTTGAATGACTCTGATAAACCATTTGGTGGGAAAACGGTGATGCTGGGTGGTGACTTCAGGCAAACATTGCCGGTAAAAAAGAAAGCATCAAAGTCACAATTGATAAGCTGATCAATAGCGAACTCATATTTGTGGGGGCACTTTAAGATTTACAAGTTAAAACAGAACATGAGGTTGTTACAAACAGACTTGACCGAGCATGAAAAGGACAATATACATCACTTCTCTTCTTGGCTACTCGACATTGGAGATGGCGAAATTGGGGAAGCTGATCAGAAAGATGCAAACAACGCTAGATGGGTGACAATCCCGCCAGAATATCAAATTCAGGATGACGAGAATGGTGTTCAAAATCTTATCAATTTTATCTATGATGAAGCTACACTAAAACACCCAACAGCAGAAGTCCTACAACAAAAGGCTATTGTCTGTCCTAAAAATGAAACCGCTGACAATATAAATGAAAGAGTTCTCTCTATGTTAGCGGGACAGACTACAACATACATAAGCTCAGACGAAGCGATTCCGGTTGGAAGAGACACTTCAGGAACAGAAATGCTCTACCCACCTGAATATCTAAACACCTTTAGATTTCCAGGTCTACCGCCTAATAAGCTTGAATTAAAGATTGGAGCACCAATAATGTTAATACGAAATGTTAATTTGGGTGGAGGTCTTTGCAACGGCACAAGAATGATAGTGAAAAAACTTTGGTCAAAGCTTATTGAAGCTGAAGTCATCACTGGCACAAGAATTGGAGAAAAAGTTTACATCCCAAGGATCCCCCTCACCCACAAAGACCCTAACTACCCATTTATCTTCAAAAGAAAACAATTCCCTATTAAACTTTGCTACGCGATGACAATCAATAAAAGTCAGGGCCAATCTCTAAACAAAATCGGTGTCTATTTACCAGAACCGGTTTTTGGCCACGGTCAACTATACGTTGCGCTATCAAGGGCTACATCCCCACACGGATTAAAATTCTTAATTAAACCCCAGCCCGAACACCCACCAAACACAACAAAAAACATTGTCTACAAAGATTTCTTAAAAAACATTCATGAAACTGAGGTGTTTATGATAAACACTACTAACATCTATTCATTTATAAATATTCATAACTTCCTATTTAATATTACTTAACATTTATATGATCTTACCCGGCTATGTAAAACAACTGTTCTTGCATATTAGCTGATATATTTAATCTTTATTGCATTTTTTTGAGTTACCATACCACATCTAAAACCGTTTTTTTAAACATGCAGGATGACTGAAGCTTACATCAGAGATCTAAGACCAAGGGACAGGAACAAGATACTACATGCAAAGGTATATCGAGCATGGATACATAGAGACCTACCAGACACAACAAACAAGGGTTTTCGTGCAATTTTACTAGACAAACAGGTAATTCATACGTGTAACTATCACGCTACAAAAATAATATAATTATAACTTATTCCCAACTAATACTACAATATTACTAGGGTGATGCAATACAAGCCAACATGAGTGCAGACGACATTAAACACTTCAAAAAATTTATGATACCTGGAAAAATATACCGCATATCCGGATTCGCGTGTATTGATACAGATAGCTAGCAGCAGACACTTGCAAATCCAACGTCGTTGTCATTCAGCAGATTCTTCACATCCTTTGATGATATCGAAGATGTTGGATTCCCTGACCATTATTTTGATTTCGCTTCTTACAATAAGTTGCCTGACCGAGTTGTTGATCCAAAAGAGAAGCCAAAGAAGCTATATCCAGTCCTAACAGGTAATCGCAAACATAATTTTTCTTTATTAATATATACATAACATATAATAAATATTTCTTTATAATTTATTGAACAGACTATATTGGGTGTTACATACGCTCTGGAGACAAAGGAAAAGTTGGCAATCCAAACAGAACCCAGTCCGTTCAACGAAAAGTAGAGATACAAAATTTAAAGTAAGCCCATTATTCAAATTTATTCATTTGTATCTCAAAACAAAACACATACCAAAATATTAACTGATTGTCATGCCATGCTCAAACAGTCGTAACTCTCTTGAACTGACACTCTGGGGTGACCTTGCTGAAAAATTTAATAAAGAACGTATAGATGCATTGGAGCGACCAATTATCATAGCTGTTTCATCATGTAGAGTGTCGCGGTACAATAACAACCTCCAGCTCCAATCGACGGTAGCAACATATTTTTATATCAACCCAAGGATTCCACAGCTTGAAGAATATCGAGCTGAGTAAGTGTAACATTTTTTTATATTAGATACGGCTTCTATTTTCATTTACTTAAAAAAAATAAACCAATAATTTTACAGGTATAGGGAGCTGCACAACCTTAGACCGCCATTGCAGATCATAAAACATGCTTTCCAGGATAAAGAGAAAGAAAAAAAATGAGAAATCGAATCCCTCTCGCGGTCCTCATGCAAGAAAAACCAGAAACACATGTGGTAAGTTAAAGGTCATTCTTCATACGTACTAAACTTTAATTTATTTATTCTTTTGCTTATTTCTTTTTTTTCCACTGTCTTTACATCTACATTTAACAATTATCAAAAAAAATTATATGAAAAAAAAAAAAAAACAAAAACAAAAACAGGGAGTTAGATTCACCTGCGATGGAACAATACAAAGCATCAACACATCCCGTGAATGGTACTACGTATCATGCACCGTCTGCACAAGCAAACTTGAAATCAATGAAGGTGTCTACCAATGTAGTAACCACGGGCCGATGCCATCTCCAACCTACAGGTAAGATCACAGTAAATAACACTTTGTCAATAAATTGCCTATCTAAGATAATATGCATTATATGTACAGGTATAACTTCAAAGTACACATAACAGACAACACAGACATAGTCATGGTAACATGTTTTACACCAAAAGCAGACACAATTGTTGGCACTGATTGCCACACCTTGGTTACCTCACTGACTCATCCAAATCCGAAAGAATTCCCAGAAAAAATAACAAACTTAGTTGGAAAAAAACACATCTTCCAATTTCACTTTAACACAACCACCAAACATGGACCACCAAGCTTTATCTTAAACGAAATCTTAGACAAACCGACGACACAAAAACATCTGGAAGCAAAACCATCAGGTAACCAGATACACATACTCATCAAATTAATCTGATTTATGCAGCAAGAACTATCATACATTTTCCATCTAACATTTACTTTCTATCATGTTTATCACAGGTTCAAATTCAGGAAATAAATCAGTAAAGGCTGTAGAATATGCAGCCGATGCAAGTCAAACAGATATATCTACATCAGGTAAGCTTAGCATATAAAATACTCAAATAAATTAACACACATTATTTCTGTCTGCATACCTAACACAATAACAACTTTTATTCTTTTTTCTTAGGGTCTTAAGTTGTGCCACAATTACCAGGAATCAAAAAAGAAGAATAAGCTCATGAAAATAAACAGATGAACGAACGAGGTATGCATTTAATTTAATTTTTCTTTTCAACCTATACAAGTTCATTTAAAAGATTTAAAAAACATGTCTATTTCCATATTCATATTTGGTAAATTATAGGTGCTTCTACACCACCACCAACAGTTATGAAGCAACAAATGACATCAGAGAAAGAAACAACACCACCAGACACTCAGAGCTCAGCTAAACGAGTCCTTTTCCAAGCTAATCCAAGTGACACCAAAAAGACAAAGCAAGAGTAGCTGCTCTTACGCAAGTAAGTACAACCATACTCGAGAAAAATCATATACAGAAAACATGTTTTACCTTAACAGCTCATGCCTAATACATTCTAACATACTTTATTATAGCAGGTTTTCATCATGCAACCATGCTTTTGATCCTCCATACACCATCACAACGTCAGCATATCCTACTCCTAATGTAAATATATGTCTATTAGCACAACAGTTGTGCAAAAAACTTCTATAAACTTTCTAATGCCATAAAGGCAGCTTTTGTAATATAGGTGCAACAACGTTGTTTATGTAACATATTTTAATCCTACTAATAATGCACCTTGGTATTTCGTAACATCACTGTACTAACCTTATGTGTCGAGTACATTCTAAATTACAAATAAAGTTTTCTTAAAACACATAGAGGGTAATAGTTTTATTCATATATAACATACATTACACTCATTACAACAAAGATTAAGAAAACATCCTTAATCCATCACATAACATCATAATACAAGATAACACAGACCACCTAGATGACCTTCTAACAACAAACACATGACCAACGACAACTCTACAAACACATACAACCACACTAATCATGAACATCCATGACCATAACATGACGACGCTTCTCAGCCCTAGCCTCACGAACAGCATCTAAAAGAGCAACAACAGCTTGCAAGATCACCCCATTAGTTGCTTGAGCCTCAGCTAAGCACTCCAATCCATCCATGGCAGCTGTGTCAAAATGACTAAATGTTTGCCCTTCTTCGAGCAAATCTCCAAATTTCCGAACTTTCTCACGTAAACCATGACACCATTCACTAACCTTCCTAATAAAACCCTCATTTTGAGTATCCTCTTGGACAAACAGAAATTTGAAGCAGTCTTTAAGGTCATCAGACCCACACAAATATTTTAATTCATCAAAATTTAGAGTAGAAACCATTCTTTAAAAACAACTTTCTAAAACTCAAATGTAACATACACATGAGTGTCTTACAGAAATAACCCTTTCTTATATAGCCAACAAAAATACTGTACATCATTTGGCTAACGAAACTAGAACAATACCCAGTTTCATTAAACTCACATACCTAACATAAACCAAACAAACAATCTCATATCCCAACCACCTAAAAAGAATACCACACTGTTCATACCTTTACAAATGTAACAAAACTACATTGACACCAAAGAACATAACAGTCTAGATCCCTAGCCACAGAGTTACAATAACACAGCTGCATATACTACCAAACACACTATCACCTAAAGTAAGTACACAGATAAATTATAACACCCTCTTTTTACCCTTTCCTTTAACCCACACTAACATTTATCTGAATGACTAAACAAATTAAACCTTTGTCATCAATAAAAGGTTATACTAAATATTTCCACATACAGAATCACAAAATCGAATTTTTTTTTAGAATGAAAACCAAAAGTAACTTACAATACCAGATGATTATGCATACCCCAAAACAACTATAATTCATACAAAAACTAAATAAGTTAAACCAAACACCCCCGTTAATCCTACACACTTATATGCCATACAAAACAAAGCTTTAAATAACTTTTAAAAAAAATCAAAATGCATTATATTTTTCACAATGTTTATGCCCTTATCTTTTTAGAAATATCTCTAAACTCAATCCTCATCAATTTTTACTACTCATCTAGCATATTAGTTACCATATTTCCTGAGTTAAATGAGATAAATCCTGTAACTGGTTACAGGATCCTTGCAACACAATACAATCTCCAACCACTTATAACAACACCTTAATTGTTTATTTGATTGTTACGTTACATTTTTCTATTAAATTAGCCAACTAAATCCATTCACTGTCAAGAAAATCCTACATAAAACAACAACACACTTCCAATACACAACCAGATCCATTCTTATTAATATTCACATACACTCTTTGATAGTCTAAGTGAAACAGAAGAGTGATACACTCTGGCTACATTACATCGATCGATTAAACAAAACTACCATAAAAACATAGACTTCTTGACACAACAGACTTATACAAAACGATAATACACATCTAAAACATAAAACTATAACCATAAAAAAAAGTGAGAAAAAAACCGACCTTAACCAAGTTTCCCCAGTTTCCTCACAATCCGCCCTTTCTCACCAGCACGTATAGCAGCAACGTGGCTCATCTGAATCAACCTGCTTATCTCCGCAAAATCCTCCTGCTCCGCGGCCCTCAAAACAGCCAAACACTCATCCAAAACAAAATCCCTCTCAAGCTTCATAAGCTCCACAATTAAACCATGCCTATATTCCCTCCTAGCTTCCACCTCCTCAAGCATTTCACTATAGCTTTTTTCAGCATCGGCATACGCTTTCTCCTCTCTCTCAAAAATAGCACACAAAACTCTGTCTACTCTACGATCCCCAATCTGATTTGATACTCAAACACTTTGGAAACCTATGTGGCATATCCACCAACTGAAATCAACTCTTTCACTACCAATTTATGTTATTGAAACTTATCGAAACCCTAATTTGCGTATCCCCTTTTTCCCTAATTTTTATTTACTCTCTTTTTCTTTTTCTTCTTGATACAATGAAAACGACACACTCTTAAAAACCTAAACACGCACACAACAACTTACTCTGACCCACAAACAATAAATGGACTGTGGCCCCAAAAAAAAATAAGATAAAAACTGTAACAAAGGCCCAAAACAAAACAACACATAACACAGAAGCCCAAAATGGAAAAAAATGTGCAAAATAATACACTATTTTACAATACATTGCTTTACTACAAAACAACCAAATATATACTTTCATAACTACAAAATACAACAAAATCTCTACAAAATATTTCTACGCAAAGCAAACCCGCAGCAACGCGCGGGCTACCCAGCTCTTTTATCTATTACTAAACAAGATTTCAAATCCATATGGAACTTTTATAACTTACATTATTATGGTACAAATTTGTTTTAATCCCATTGCTGCACGACTAATACGTGTCATTTGTTTTTCTAGAATAATCATGTTTTCTCTCTTTTCACTTTTTTTGTTTCTGAGCGCACAAATGTTATTGTTTATTTTTTAGACATAAGTGCTTCTTTTCATCTCTTAAAAAAAATTTCCTTTCTTCTCACTTCTTAATTAAAAACCCTATCTATTTCTCTTTCATTATTTTCTTTCAAAAACACAAAAAACAAATGATTTTGTTCCTTGCGAATGAATAATTTAGATGTACCTTTTTTCTGCAGACATGATTTGCAGATGAAGCGTTATGTAAAAAACAAAGAAAAAACAGACGGACCACTTAGGGGCCGTTTGTTTTGATGATAGAAATCACAATTGATATGAGTTTGATAGTAGTGATGGATCTATTAAAAATGATAGATTCATTAAGATCCTTTGTCACCTTTGATGCATACCCGATATGGCGATATATGAATTTCACCGTACCAAACCCGATATGGCGATATATGAATTTCACCGTACCAATTACCATAAAACAAAGGGATAGCGACAATTTTTAATGGAAGCGTAATCCCAAACATCCCTTTAAAAAAAATATCTATCCACTTTCTTCATTCTACTCAACTGGATAAACCCATCATCTCACCACTCTCACTATCTTCCTCACCTTCAAAACCCCTCTAAAATTAACCCAAACCATCATCCCAAAAAATGGCCACAATTTCATCATCCATAATATCATCAACCACATACCTCCATCTCCACTCATCTTCCAAACCCTTCAAAACCCATTCCCAAACATCACTCAAAATCTCAAATGCAAGACAACAACCCACTAGACTGTTTTGTGTTGCTGAAGAAACTGTAGTGACAGCAGTTGACCCAACTTCTGAAGCAGCTAGGAGGCTTTATGTTGGGAATATTCCAAGAACTACTAATAATGA
This sequence comes from Artemisia annua, assembly GCA_014162995.1. Lineage (NCBI taxonomy): Eukaryota > Viridiplantae > Streptophyta > Magnoliopsida > Asterales > Asteraceae > Artemisia > Artemisia annua. Next base: position 160,453 of record LBNU01016527.1, on the reverse strand, counting down.
TGAGCTGCAAAAGGTGTTTGAGGAACATGGGTCTATTGAGAAAGTTGAGGTATTTGGTTTCTGGGTTTCTTTGTTCATGTGGTTTCATATGTGGGTTTAAGTTTTTTTGGTTTGATGTTAAGTATATTATAACTTATAAGTTATAGGGATTTTGAGTTTTGGTCAAGTGAATAAGTGCATACTGATTTCAGAATTGTGCAATTTTAAGTTGAATTGAGGATTAGAACGATTTAAGAAAAAGTTAGCAACATTACCATGTTAGTATAATGTTTGTTTTTGCTTATGTTTATGTAGACACCTTTTAGTACAATACAAGCGCTTTTGAGTGAATGGAAGGAGTGAAACAGCTTATTCTTATCAGTTAATTTAGCTCTATTAGTAACCTGTTTTGAATAAGCTAATAAGCATATCCAAACACCATAACCTGATAAGCTGTTTTTACATATAAGCATAAGCTTTTCCAAAAAAGGCTTTTCCATACCTCCCATAGGCTGACGTGAACCAATAACTTTTGTATATTGTTATCATTAAGGCAATTCTGACCTCAAAGCCTAGTTTAAGTGATCGAAATTCAGCGTTTTGCATTTGGGAAATGTGGCATATCCCAACACTTGCAAACTCTATGATACTTAAAGATTCATTACTAGATAATCAGATGATTATTTGCTGTACTAAGGGTTTAGTTAAGTAATTTACCTAAGACTAGATTTAGGTGAACCAGTTGATTGCCGAGTAGCTTGTGCTACATCTATTTTGTTATTCTTCAGGTGGTAGCATTATTAGGCACTCCATTGCACTCTGTTAGTTGTCATAAGTGATTAAGTGGAGTTTGAGTGACAAACAGTGTTCGCTTAACTTATGAATAATCATCGCAGTTAAATTCCTGCTTGTACTTTTTCATATGGTTATGGGTTTTCCTTCAAAAATTTAATATATTCGCATCAAGTTTGTAAGCTAAGTAGTCGGTTAGGCATCCAAAGTTAAAAGTATAATAACTAAAATAGTGAAGACGGGTCAGATTAGCATTATTGTAAGCTAAAATGTGTTTATTCAGTATTAAGTTTCATGCTTTTTCGCTTAACAACTAAAAATAACTCAAATCTGTAGGTAATGTATGATAAATGGTCAGGAAGAAGTAGAAGATTTGGTTTTGTTACGATGAAAACTGTTGATGATGCAAATGCTGCTATTGAGAAGCTAAATGGCACGGTGAGGATATCTTTCTAATGTTGTTTACTTCAATTTAAAACCAACGCCATATATACATCAACGGGTGTTATATGTTTTTTATGAACAGGAAATTGGTGGGCGTAAAATTAAAGTAAATGTCACCGAGAAGCCATTGAATGGAGTTACTACTACACTAGCCCAATCAGAAGAAACCCCATTCGTTGACAGCCCTTACAAACTTTATGTGGGAAATCTTGCAAAAACAGTGACATCAGATTCACTCAAAAGCTTCTTTGCAGATAAGGGAAACGTTCTTGGTGCTAAAGTATCTCGAGTTCCAGGAACCTCAAAATCAAGTGGATTTGGGTTTGTTTCATTCTCTTCAGAAGAGGAAGTAGAAGCTGCCATTTCATCCTTTAACAACGCTGTAAGTTTATACATCTTGCATATTTGATTGTATTCTTGTAGGTTGTAGCAATATGATTTCAATTTTGAGTGTTTCAGATGTAATCTTTGTGATGTTTGTTCTTGCAGGTGCTTGAAGGGCAAAAGATTCGTGTAAATAAAGCGTAGGGTACGAGGAAAGAACTTTTTTGAGCTTTTTTATTGTTATATTATCGCAATAGATATCAGAATGTATCACCATGCAACGGTAAAAAAATATAGATTTTGATGGGTATTTCTTGTATGAGCTTTATTAACGGTACACCCTTGATCATAATCTTTGTCATTTTGTCTATGATTATTTGATTTTATCACATGCATGAACTTAGCTTTACTATCTGTTATTTTATACTAATAGGGAGACATATGGTATATGTGTAGGCTCAAGTTCTCAACAATGTATTCCTTAATATGTCGAGTCCCCGTGCTTGCTATACCTGAATATGAGAAATGCTAGTTCATTGCCTCATCTAATGCTTTCACACACACACAAAAAAAAAAAATGTTTCGTTTACAAAAGGGTGAATGTTATTCGCTGAATCATTGATGCGTTTGGAATCTTAAAGAGGAACGGCCAACTCAAGATGCCCAAGTTCTGGATTGTGGAAGTAAACTTACTGGTAGTAAATTCAAGTTTTGTACTTGTTACGTGTGGTGAAACGTGGCAAGGCATGTGGTGATACTCATAGACGAAACATTTACTTAAAGAGGTCAATAGGTATGTTGGGTACTAGTAGAATCCGTATAAGGATAAAAGACAGTCTGATTGGTATGTCTCTGAGATAGGCCAAAATACTCACTTACTTGAGGATTGGTTACGTATGGACTCCTATGTCTTTACTCTTTACTACTATTTCGCAAAATACAAATAGGGAGCCAGAGCGGGGTATGATAGAAACCTCTACAAAACTTTCTAGAAAAAGCTAATGAACTATGCAATATTTCTAACTATCTACAATCATGCCAGACAATAACATAAACAGATCTGAAAATGTTAAGCTGGCTATAAATCCGTAAGTGAAAGACCCATACAAGTCGTTGCTCCATTCAACCATGAAAAATGTAATCCTGCATTGGAATTTAACCACATAAGATAAGGGTGATAGATTTATAAGCTAAACCCAAACATATTAAGCATTAACTGGTTTTCACACTAATGTTGAAATTAGCAGCCAACACGACAATTTGCTCGTGATTTAAAATAAAGATGGTAATTTACGATAAAAAGCAGTAAAACAGAAACAATTTCTTTGAAGCACCTTCCATGTATTAAACATTTTATTAAAAAAAAAAAAAAAAAAAAAAGTTTCTTTAGAGTACCTTCCATGTATTATGCATGAATGAACCAACAAATTTCCGTATGTTTGACCACAGATAACATTTCTTACGACTCAACAACACACCTATCAAACCCTCCTCAAAATCCCCATTAAAACACATAAACACCCCTAGAAGCTACTCACTTTTTTCAAACCTTTGAAACACTCCTCAAACATGTAACAATTGTGTTTTATCAAGATATTTTTCATTATAAACTCCCAACATATTCACGAACATCAACAACATTTGAAAAAATAAATATGAAATGAGGTTTGAGAATTCTGAAAATTTTGTGTAGTTAATGTTTAGGGCATATCTATACTACATATAAAGGGAAAATGGTCAAACCTTGAAAAGTGAAATCTTGAAAGTCAAGGGTGAGAGAAAATGAATTATGTAATTAATACTCTTATTAAAACACCTCATAACTTAAAAGTACAATAATTTATTCACATTGTACAACCAATTAAAAGCATATATATCAAATTAAAAACAATCAATTAAAACACCCCTTATTAAACAATATAAAATATAAAATAATTAAACACACTAATTAATGTTATTTTTAAAACACCCTAAAATGAAAAGTATATGTTATTATAAACATTATAAAAATTAATAAAACACACAAAACTTCATACAAGCTAACAAGTTGATGCTGCATATAGTTTTGAAAACTGGACCGGACCAACGGGTCCAACTGGGGAAAACATATAGTTTTGAATACAAGGACTAATACACGACGGGTTCAGTTATTAAAAACATGACTCGGTTTAAATTGATCCGTTTTTCGACCAGAACGGTTCAACCAGGTTTCAAAACATTATGTTTAATCTCCAAATCTTCAAACTTTTATTAGAGGTGGCAAAACGGGCGGGCACGTGCACGGGCTAAAACGGGCACGGGCTAAACGGACAAATTATAAATCGGGCCAAATGGGTACGGGCTAAAACGAGCAAATTATAATTCAACTATTAAAAACATTCCGAACAGTCCTAAAAACCCCTTTAATTCATCTTGTAAAAAAAATCCAGCATCTAAGTCTTAACTATATTTAATTATTTTTTCTGAAAAAAAAAGATAAAATCTGAATGCAAATTTGAGAAAATCTGCAAAAAAAAAGAAGGAGATAAAGTTGCAGGTGTTGAGTGTTGAACGAGGAAGGAGAGGTGGGAAGGTGTTTTAAACACTGGGTTTATAAAAATTAAATGGGTGGGCTTGTCGGGGCTAGGAAAGGATTGGGCCAAGGGGTTTATAAAGATA
>LBNU01016527.1:125653-153128 GCA_014162995.1 Artemisia annua | reverse complement strand
AAAAAAAAAAAAAAAAAAAAAAAAAAAAAAAAAAAAAATCTTTAAAGTACCTTCCATGTATTATGCATGAATGAACCAACAAATTTCCGTATGTTTGACCACAGATATAACATTTCTTACGACTCAACAACACACCTATCAAACCCTCCTCAAAATCCCCATTAGTGTGTAGGGTGCACTACGGGAAACACAAAAGAAAAGATGAGGTGGCATACTTTTTCCCTCCCCTCTCTTGCATGAAACTAACGGGAAACACACAATTTGTTATTTTTGCGTGACTACACTCCCGAAGAAAAAAAGTGAGAGACATGAGAGAGGCTAGTGGGGACCTAGGAGAGAGAATAATTATTTTATTGTATTGTGAGAGAGAGTTAGTGGGGACCTAAGAGAGAGAGTATTTATTTTATTGTATTGTGAGTGTGTACTTGTATTTTAAGGGTATTTTTAAATAATAAAATATAGAAAAAAATTATTGGAAGAGAATGAATGTGTTGCAATAGTTGAGGGAAAGTTGAAGGAAAAGATAAAGGAAGTGTTTTTTATGATGTGGCGAAGGAAAAACTTGAACCACACCCTCCACCCTTAAAACACATAAACACCCCTAGAAGCTACTCACTTTTTTCAAACCTTTGAAACACTCCTCAAACATGTAACAATTGTGTTTTATCAAGATGTTTTTCATTATAAACTCCCAACATATTCACGAACATCAACAACATTTGAAAAAATAAATATGAAATGAGGTTTGAGAATTCTGAAAATTTTGTGTATTTAAAGTTTAGGGCATATGTTTTAAAAAGGTATCATACTTGCTTCCTGTTTAGTATTTATTAGATTTAATATTAGTTAATTTAGTAATTAATTAAAACAGTTAAATTAATTAATTCTGTATAAATTTGTTAAACAGTAGCATCTTTTTATATTTTTCCTAGGTTCTAAATAATATTTAGTATCTTTATTAATTTTCCTAGAATTTCTACTGTTAATATAGTAATTATTATATTTAATTTTAATTAAAACAGTTTAATTAGAAAAACCAAAAAGAAATTAGAATAGTTGTTAAATTTTAATCTGATTTTCATTTTTATAATTTTTCTAGCTTTGTCACATTAATTAGAATCTGTAAAAATTAATTTTATAATTTTCCATTTTCATTTTCTAATTTTTCTCTTTTAAATAGTTTAATTAGGTTTTAAATATTAATTAAGTTTTTAATTTATAAAAAATCCACAAAAAGGCAAAAATATTTCTTTTTAATTTTTATAAATATTTTAAGTCATTTTAGGTTTTTAGAAAATAATTTTGTAATTTTCTAAGTTAAATTTGTATTAGAAATCTTTTAGAATTAGTTTAAATAGTTTTTAAGTTAATTAAAATAGTTTATATTAAATAATTAATATTAAATTAATATAATATTAATAAAATATTTTCTTTTTAGATTTTAATTTTCTTTAAATTATAAGTTTCAAAATTTTCATTTTACACCCTTTAAGTTTGGAACTTGTCATTTTTAGCCCCTGTAGTTTAGAAGTTGTCACTTTTAGTCCCTGTACTTTATTTTATTGCATTTTGTGTTATAAATTTGTCATATCTGTTATTGTACATTTTCATTTTAAATTCCAAGCAATCATTAGTGTAAAATCAATCCAAATCTTTATCTGGTTACCATTCATAATCACTCATTCCAGAACGTTTTCTAAACACAATTTCAGCCTCGTTGGGACTTTAACGACCCGGGGAAACACTATACTCTCCAGGATTTCATTGCACCTCGTCTCAAGCTTTCAGGGTTTATTTGTTACGGTTAGCCATTCACAAGTGGCTAGCTTGTGTGGCAATACCTGTTGATCCTGAGACGAGTCAAGCCCATCAAATAAATGCAAGGGGGCAAAAAAACGCCCCAAACTTTTAAAAAAGTGTCAAAAATCGCCCAAATATTACAAATTGGGCAAGATTTGCCACCCATAAATTTTATTATTTTTCATTTATAACCCATAAACTTTCTTTTATCACTAAACGATCTGTCGCTATAAAATCCCGTTGCTATGCACGGGTACTCGTCTAGTGTTTTAAAAAGGTATCATACTTGCTATCATTTGTTTTTCTGGGTAGCAAATAAATTTTTTGCTTTTTAGTACATTATTCTAGTTTTTTTTAATCTTTTATGGGTATTGAAAACTTGTGATGACCATTTTGTCAGTGAATTTGTAAAAATTGCATCCACCGTCCATAGGGTGGATTACTTAAATGGTACATCTGGTTTAGCGAAAATTGCATCCACCGTCCCTAAACTTTTTATTTTGATCAATTTCTTATGGTTTTGACTATACGTTTTCGCCTGTTTTCTTACGTTTTCATCTGTTTTACTACGTTTTGGTCCACTTTTATACGTTTTCATCCGTTTTTATACGTTCTCGTTCATTTTCCTCCGTTTTTTTAAATGTTTTTATACGTTTTTGTCCATTTTCTTAGGTTTTCATACATTTTTATCCATATCATCCATTTTTATACGTTTTCGTCCGATTTCTTAAGTTTTTGTCCACTTTTGTTCATTCATTTTTATACGTTTTCATCCGATTTTATACGTTTTCACATGTGACGAAAAAAACAATTCTAAAAAATATTTCAGAAAAGAAGTATTTCGACAAAAAAATTCCGAAAAAAGGGGGACAAACAATTTCGAAAAAGAATAATTAAAAAAATTTCGGAAAAAAAATTCCAAAAAAAGTTTTTCAACAAAAAAATTCAAAAAAAATTGAAAAAGAATTTCGAGAAAAAAATAGAAAATAAAAATTTTGAAAAAAAATCCCAAAAAAGAAATTCAAAAAAAAATTGATTTTTTCTAAGGGACCATTTATGTAATTTACCTTAGGGACGGTGGTGCAATATTCACTAACCCACATGGACCATTTATGTAATTTAGAAGGGTAAAATGGTCATCACTAGTCATGAGTACCCATAAAAGATAAAAAAAAATGTACATAAAAGCAAAAAAAAATTGTTCGCTACCCAGAAAATAAATGATGACAAGTATGATATTTTTTTTTAAACATTTGCCCTTGAATATTTTCTACAACTAAACACACCCTTAATTTGTATGTTGTCGTTTATTTTATTGCATCAATCTTGTATGTGACGTGATAGTTTATGTTCTATCTATAATGGAGCTGATGCAATTATTCGGAAATTAGATTAAACCAGTAGAGCTTCATAACTTTAAACCTATAACTTTAAACCTTTTACGTTTGAACTATTAGACGATTGTATAACGCATAGGTCCATTAGCCCATCTGATATTGTAAGAACGATGAAAGGTGGTATAACCGTTGTTAAGAACGATGATAATGAGTTAATTCCCACACGTCTCGTCACCGGATGGAGAGTGTGTATCGACTACCGTAAACTTAATGATGCGACTCGTAAAGACCATTTCTAGCTTCCTTTTATGGATCAAATGCTCGAACGTCTAGCGGGAAATGAGTTCTATTGTTTTCTTGATGGTTTTTCCGGCTACTTTCAAATTCCGATTGATCCCCAGGATCAAGAAAAGACCACTTTTACTTGCCCTTATGGAACGTTTGCTTATCGACGTATGCCTTTTGGCTTATGTAATGCTCCGGGCACGTTCCAAAGGTGCATGATGGCCATATTTCACGATTTGATCGAGAAAACAATGGAGGTCTTTATGGATGATTTTTCGGTATATGGTGATTCTTGTACGTCTTGTCTCTCCCATTTAGAGAAAATGCTCCAACGATGTGAAGAAACTAATTTGGTTCTAAATTGGGAGAAATGTCATTTCATGGTTAAAGAGGGTATAGTCCTCGGCCATAAGATTTCTAAGGCCGGGATTGAGGTTGATAGAGCCAAAGTCGATGTGATCGCAAAACTACCTCATCCCACGACCGTCAAGGGAATTCGAAGTTTCCTCGGTCATGCCGGCTTTTATAGACGATTCATTCAAGACTTTTCTAAGATAGCCCGACCTTTAACCCACCTTCTTGAAAAGGATGCCCCGTTTATCTTCTCAAATGAGTCCATTGATGCATTTAATATTCTTAAGAAGAAGTTAACGGAGGCTCTTATCTTAGTTGCCCCCGATTGGGACTTGCCTTTTGAGTTTATGTGCGATGCTAGCGATTATGCTATCGGGGCGGTCTTGGGGCAACGAAAGAACAAATACTTTCAGCTGATACACTATGCAAGTAAAACAATGAATGACGCTCAATCTCATTACACGACTACTGAGAAAGAGATGTTAGCCGTTATATATGCCTTCAAAAAGTTTCGACCTTACCTTCTTTTGAAAAAGTGCATAATGTATACGGATCACTCGGCCCTAAAATACCTAATGAATAAACAAGATGCTAAACCAAGATTAATGCGATGGGTTCTCCTTCTTCAAGAATTCAATGTCGAAATTCGTGACAAGAAAGGAGCGGAGAACCTAGCCGCCGACCATCCTTCTAGATTAGAGAATCCCCATCAAAGTGTTCTCGAGAAAAAGGATATTAATGAGTCATTTCCTCTCGAGACACTTGGGAGTGTTTTACATGACCCAAATACCCCATGGTTCGCCGATTTTGCGAATTACCATGCGGGGAATTTCATTAGGAAAGGGATGTCGTCCCAACAAAAGAATAAATTCTTTAAGGACGTTAAGCATTATTATTGGGACGACCCCTATTTGTTTAGAGTTTGTGCGGATCAAGTGATTAGGAGATGTGTTCACGGCAAGGAAGCCGATGAGATTCTCATGGCATGCCACAATGGACCCACAAGGGGACATCATGGTGCCAATTTTACCGCTAAGAAAGTTTTGGACTCCGGCTTCTATTGGCCGACGATTTACCGAGATGCACAAGACTTGGTGAAGTCTTGTGACTCGTGCCAGCGTCAAGGAAAAATTTCACAATGAGATGAGATGCCTCAAAACGCTATTCAAGTTTGTGAAATCTTTGACGTATGGGGTATAGATAAGGTGCATGATGGCCATATTTCACGATTTGATCGAGAAAACAATGGAGGTCTTTATGGATGACTTTTCGGTATATGGTGATTCTTACGTCTTGTCTCTCCCATTTGGAGAAAATGCTCCAACGATGTGAAGAAACTATTTTGGTTCTAAATTGGGAGAAATGTCATTTCATGGTTAAAGAGGGTATAGTCCTCGGCCATAAGATTTCTAAGGCCAGGATTGAGGTTGATAGAGCCAAAGTCGATGTGATCACAAAACTACCTCATCCCACGACCGTCAAGGGAATTCGAAGTTTCCTCGGTCATGCCGGATTTTATAGACGATTCATTCAAGACTTTTCTAAGATAGCCCGACCTTTAATCCACCTTCTTGAAAAGGATGCCCCGTTTATCTTCTCAAATGAGTCCATTGATGCATTTAATATTCTTAAAAAGAAGTTAACGGAGGCTCCGATCTTAGTTGCCCCCGATTGGGACTTGCCTTTTGAGCTTATGTGCGATGCTAGCGATTATGCTATCGGGGCGGTCTTGGGGCAACGAAAGAACAAATACTTTCAGCCGATACACTATGCAAGTAAAACAATGAATGACGCTCAATCTCATTACACGACTACTGAGAAAGAGATGTTAGCCGTTATATATGCCTTTGAAAAGTTTCGACCTTACCTTCTTTTGAAAAAGTGCATAGTGTATACGGATCACTCGGCCCTAAAATACCTAATGAATAAACAAGATGCTAAACCAATATTAATGCGATGGGTTCTCCTTCTTCAAGAATTCAATGTCGAAATTCGTGACAAGAAAGGAGCGGAGAACCAAGCCGCCGACCATCTTTCTAAATTAGAGAATCCCCATCAAAGTGTTCTCGAGAAAAAGGATATTAATGAGTCATTTCCTCTCGAGACACTTAGGAGTGTTTTACATGACCCAAATATCCCATGGTTCGCCGATTTTGCGAATTACCATGCGGGGAATTTCATTAGGAAAGGGATGTCGTCCCAACAAAAGAAGAAATCTTTAAGGACGTTAAGCATTATTATTGGGACGACCCCTATTTGTTTAGAGTTTGTGCGGATCAAGTGATTAGGAGATGTGTTCACGGCAAGGAAGCCGATGAGATTCTCATGGCATGCCACAATGGACCCACAGGGGGACATCATGGTGCCAATTTTACCGCTAAGAAAGTTTTTGACTCCGGATTCTATTGGCCGACGATTTACTGAGATGCACAAGACTTGGTGAAGTCTTGTGACTCGTGCCAGCGTCAAGGAAAAATTTCACAACGAGATGAGATGCCTCAAAACGCTATTCAAGTTTGTGAAATCTTTGACGTATGGGGTATAGATTTCATGGGACCATTCCCGTCATCGAGAGGGAATAAGTACATACTCGTGGCGGTCGATTACTTGTCAAAATGGGTGAAAGCAAAAGCGCTCCCCACAAATGACGCCCGAGTAGTGGTTAAGTTTTTGAAAAGTTTGTTTTCCCGATTTGGTACACCTCGTGCTATCATAAGTGATCGTGGTACTCATTTTTGTAATGATCAATTTGCCAAAGTCATGTCTAAGTATGGAGTTACTCATCGTCTTAGTACCGCGTATCATCCGCAAACGAGCGGTCAAGTTGAGGTGTCCAATCGTGGACTTAAGAGGATATTAGAAAGGACCGTAGATGGTAATCGTGCCTCTTGGGCCGATAAGCTAGATGATGCATTATGGGCTTTCCGCATCGCTTACAAAACACCCATCGGGTGTACTTCATATAAGTTGGTGTACGGAAAGGCTTGCCATTTACCCATAGAATTAGAGCACAAAGCCTACTGGGCCTTGAAACATGCTAATTTTGACCTTAAGACCGCGGGTGATCATCGTAAAATACAATTGAATGAATTGGTTGAATTACGTGATCAAGCTTATGAGAAATCTTTAATCTACAAAGAGAAAACAAAGAGGATTCATGATGCTAAGATTAAGAATTGTGATTTCAATATAGGAAACCGAGTCCTTCTTTTTAATTCTCGATTGAAGATTTTCTCGGGCAAGCTCAAGACCCGTTGGTCTGGACCGTTCACTATTACCCATGTGTTCCCTTATGGTACCGTCGAGTTATCTCAACCCGATGGTCCAAACTTTAAGGTGAACGGTCATAGAATCAAGCATTACTTCGGAGGGGACATACCACCCATGGTTGTCCCGGATCTCCAAATTTTCCCCAAGGACGATTGAATTCGGAGATCGAGTCAAGCTATGTGACTCGGTAAACAAAAACAAAGCGCTTCTTGGGAGGCAACCCATGCTTATCATTTCTATCTTCTTTTCTATTTTCTAATAAATAACGTGAGGAGGGGTGACCTCTTCCACTCTTGTGTTTTTCGTGGTTGTTTATGAATGTCCAGGATTGTCCCGAATTATGATGACTCTCGTGCTCGTTGTTTCTCTTCTCCACTCGAGTATCATTCTCCGTTGCTTATGGAAATCCGATATCCAAAAATCTTATCGACTAACGTTATCTTTGGCATAATTAATAAATGGTCTAGANTAGTCTTGGGGGGGGGGGGTGAATCTTCGATTCGGTTTGACCTTGCACTTTCACCTTTGCCGTTTACTGTCGCAACCCCGTTTTTCCTCAAAAATTCAAAATTTTGAAAATCTTGAAAAATTTGATGAAAAAAAATGATGTGAAAAAGCACAAAAATGAGAAAAAGAAAAAAAATTATGCAAAAATATAATAAGTGTTTTGACACCATGTTGACTTTCTTGCTGGCGAGAGTAGGAATAAAATTTTGACTTGACCGGGCGTGATGAGCCCTAGCTTGTTCCCTTAACCAATGATAATCATATAAGCTTGTGCTAGTTTTGTACACAAGGAGATATAAAACGCAAATTCTTTCTTAAGAATCTGCAAAGTTCCCGTACTTGACTTTATACATGCGCATCTTAAAGAGCTTCGCTAGTCTTTTACATAAGGAACTAGAAAACGCGAATTCTTTTATTAGAATTTGCATGTTTCCGTATCTGACTTTATATATGTGTGGCTGATTATCGGCTAATTATTCGCGAGTCTCATTATTTGAGAACTTTAAAAAAGCGAAGAGCGAGAGATGATAGAGTTTATTTAGAAGTTAGATGCCATACGTGGAGTAGTTGGTTCTCTTTAGAGCTCATGAAAGGTATTTGTGGCCTTTTGCTCCAATCAGATTGTTTCACCCCATATCTTGTGTATAAATAATTAAAGATATTTCAGTTTTGACGAAATTTAGTTCTTTATCTTCTTAAAAAAATCTTTGCTTTAAAAATTGGGTACACATCAAGGATACAAGTCAAGAGTATTTTGTTATAAGTATAAGGTTTCGGAGCTACCCGTTAAAGTTCCTTGGTTATAAGTGAAAAAAGTTCAAAAGTGAAAAAAAATGAAGAATGAAAAGTATGAAAAAAGAAAAGAAAAAGTGGAAAAGAATGAATAAAGTTCAATAATGAGATTTATGGATATGTGCTTAAGTGTTAGACAAGTTGGTGGCACGTGAGGTGCATGTGAATGGTCCTAGACCGGGCACATGAGGTGCACGTGTAGTACTCCCCAACTTATGTCTATTATGATGTATGATTTCAAAGTCTTTGTTGTATGTGAATAAGAGTGTATATGTATCAAAAGTCCTTGATGTGGACCTCATTTTTCGGGCAATGGTTCTTGAGAGAAGATGAATAACTACTTAGCGTCTTAATTCTTAGTATCTTTATCGGATTAAAACATATTGGAACGAGAAAATATGAAGCAATTCATTCCTCAACTTAATTTAAAAAATTCTAGATACACTAAGATATGGGAGCGAGAGGTTATTTCACAAGTAACTTTTATGAGTAGTATTTGCATCTTATTTCTAAGTAGGCTGTGATCTTGTTTATAAGCTTAGTTTGGGAGCTTGTGAAAAATCAGGGATGACGAATTTTATCCGTATGGTCACTTTTTCATGAATTGTGTTTCTACTCTATGACCCTAAACAATATTGCAAAATAATGAAAGTTTAAACACCGTCACCCGAATAAAGTGAAAAATACAAAAATAGTAGTGTAAAGTTAGTATATGGAATAAAATGAATAACGGGGCGTTTTCGGGAATAAATGATTTTGAATCTCTTTTGAACGTTTTTGCTACTTTTCAAAGCTAGTAAAAAGAGGTTTTGAAATTATTTATCTCAAAAGCGTGATTTGATCACATTGCGTGAGGACACGACAATATCTTAGTCTGGGGGATTTTGGTATGTGTTAATTCACATACCTTTTCATAGCCAAATTCCGACCCAAATAGACTAATTATGCTAACAAATGCCAAAGAAATATGTGTTTTTGTGTTTGTGATCATGCAGGTATGGATATTTCACAAAAGGACAAAAATCAAACTTAAACCGGCAAAAACGAGCATGAGAGTGGAATGAAGTCAAAAATCAAAGATGAGCTCAGAAAGTAAATCAAAGACCTTGGAAATGCTTAAAGTTTCAAGAATAGTCCCGAGATGAAGTTTGAAGATTTTGTCATTTTTAGCCCCTGAAGTTTCATCAATTGTCAAAACTAGTCATTTGAACAGATTTTTGAGGAAAAGACAAAAGATGACAACATTGGCAATCGTGACCCCCTCATTCTCCTCACAGCTATAAATAGGGATGTAGTGAAGCTTGTGATGTATGTAGAGTTTTAGTAATTAAACTCTGCCAAAATGTATTCATCAAATAGCTTTGTAATCTCTTATTTTTATAAATGAAATTCAGTTACCTTTGTTTTTAGATATCTTCTCATTTGCTTTTCTAAAATCTATTTTAGTGTGGTAAAAGCTTTCACAAGCTCTTAAACTGTTTCCATAAGCTTCTCAGAAGCTGATTTTAGTTTTCAACCTCTGTTACTTCAGTCACATTCAAGAAGTCACATTTTCTCTTTTATAAAAACTTAAAAAAACAGAAAAATATAAAAATATAAAAATATTATTTACTTATCTAAATCCAGCTTGTATTCAAGCTTATTTGTAGTATATACAAGCTCATATTAGCTCATTAGCTCTTGTGCGTGTTTGTTTTAGGTTTACATAGATATTTAGTTCAATTACTCAAAAAGTCAAACAAAAAGTCAAAGCCAGTGAAGAATGATGAACTATGGGAGAATTTGGTAGTCTAGACAGAGAAATGGAAGTGATTAGCCTATCTAAAGATAGGCAAGCTTAGTGAATCCCCTCTGTTTGAGCTGAGGGGAATGGTTTTGTAAGTTCTTCATTCAATTTCCAAGTTCTCAATTGCATTTTATAAATTTTTAGTTTAGATATGAGATATTTAGTAGTTTACTGTTTGATTGTTAGAATTTGATGTTATGCAGTTAGTTATAGTTTTACTTGAGATTGCTTGATCATTTGTGAACTATTTTGTTGAATCTGTGATACTAATTGAATCAATTATGGTAGATGAGTGATCCTATTCTCTTGTTGATCATTGTTGTTTGTAGCTGCTGATTTGTGATCAATAAAGTGTATTAGATCATTACATGAGATTATATAGTGGATTCATGGATTAAATTTCACTGTTGCTTCATTTTTGTTCAAGTTTGCTAGTATTTGATTGATCTGTGATCCTGAGTTGTTGATGTTCTCTGTTGTTTTTCACTATTGATTAGGCTTTTATATTAGATCTGTAATGTAGTTTGTGCATTTGTGAGGTTAATTGAAGCTTGAATCAGTGACTCATAGTGTAATCTGAGTAATAAGGGAGTGTTTGGATCTGTTGTGAATTGGCTGTTGTTGATGTTAGCTTGCTGGATTTTCTGTATAATTAGTTCACTTAGGATCATATTAGATTAAAACCTGCATAAAATCAGTAGCAACTTAGGTAAAAAGTCAAAACTCATTTTTGATCTTCATAACTGTTAGTAGTTTGTAGTAATTGTTAGCATAAGCTCTTCATTAGTTGCATAAGTAGATGTTTAAGCATATTCCACTTTCATTTTAGCTTATAACTGTGTTTCTATTCATATTAGATCATTCAAAATTCATAAATGTCAAATTCTCACAATCACTTTAAAAGTCAACTGGTTCAGCATTCTTGCTCAATAGACATCTGTTCTTGGTCACTTTTAGGTTAGTAATTGGTTGAAATTGATAGGGCTTTTAGGTTTTATAGCATCTCAGTAGTATAGACTCAGTTTTCCCCCATTAGTTTGACCTTTACAGCTTATTTGTACTGCTTATTTTAGTCTGCAATTAGGTGTCTCACACACTGTTTGCTGAATATAGAATTAGGCCTGCATTTATGATAGTTAGCTTGTAATGTGAGATTTTCTGGTTGAATTGAGTAATATTAGGCTCATTTAAGTGAATTTCATTGTTGTTGAACCTCTGGCTTATTCTGTTCCACTTATGCTTATTTGATTGTGCTTATTCAATCTGCTATTGTTCCATTTGTGTGTTTTGTGTGAATTTTTGATCTGAAACAAGTTCATTTGAGCTTATTTGAGTTTATTACACTTGTAGTTTAAGTTTCATAAAGTTTTGTTACAAGTGCTTATTAATAAGCACTTGTAATTAGCTGTTTTTAAGCTATTAAGCACTTTTCAGCTTATTTTTCCATTTTTCTTATTTTTCCTAGATTCCAAATAATATTTTAGAGTTCTCATAAAAATTTCATAATTTTTCTCATTCATTTACTATTTCTTTTCATTTTTAAATAGGTTTTAGAATTTTTAATCATTTTTAATTTCAAAATAAATCACAAAAAGACAAAAATAGTTTCTGATATTATTTTTTTATTTCATTTTCAATTTATTAAGATTTTTAAAAAATAAATTTGTAGAATAAATATTTCTTTTTATAATTAGATGGATTTTCTTTTATTAAATAAAAATACAAAAATAGATTTTAATTCATATTAAATAAATAAAAAGCAAAAAATATAATTTTCTTTTTCTTAAAATTTTCTTTTATCATTTTAAAGTTTTAAAAATTTCATTTGAACCCGTAGGTTTAGTCTAGATCAAAATTTACGTTTTAATTTGTAACATAGACGTTTTTTTAGTTTACGTTTACGTTTTTGACATTTGTGCTTTACGTGCTTGTACATTTTGCATGATTACTTGCTTTTGTTTGTATTTTCATATAATTAGTTGTAAAACTCAAAAATTTTCACTTTTCACTTTTTCACGACACGATTTCACGAATCGTTGACTACGATTCCATTCACCTTCACACGGACCACGACCCGGGTTTTGCTTATTCGTTGAGCAATACTTTGGACTATAAATGATATAATTGGTTGTCAAACAATCAATTTTTGGCGCCGCTGCCGGGGAAGGTTGAAGTGAATTTTGGTTTTCGTTTTTGAAAAAATCGTTGTTTTGAAAAACCTTCCTTTTATTTTCTTATATAAAAAGTAAAAAAATCAAAATATTAAACACTTTTCCTAAAGTATTTGCAAAATACCAAAAATATAATAAATCATCCTCACTCTACCTCTACAGAGTGTTGTAAACCAAATAACTTCGAACGCAAAAAGAGATCGTGAAATTAGTCGTTTTCGGATTATTTTAATTCTACAACCGACACGCTCGTTGTGCGTAGATTTGAAGAAAACGATTTCGGGTGACGAATCGATCACAAAAATAACAAAACAAAATAAAAAGAAAACAATATTGTAATTTCAAGTTTTCTTCAAAAATTATAAAAACCAAAAAGATTTTCCTTTTCAAATTGATTTTTGATTTTATTTTTAATTTTTGGTTTGTTTTTGGTGTATGAACACACGATCTTTGTCACAAAATTTACTTTCACCACTTTCAAATCTCGAGAGGATTATACGACACACACACCGTGTTATTTTCCCAAACGTTGGGGAAATGAACAATAACAATCACGATGAGGACCCTCCGGTGGGACCTCAACCTCCTCCCGATCTCCGTACGATGGAGGAGTTATGTCAACCAACTATGTTTGGACATGGTGGCCCGATTGCCCCCGTCAATATCGAAGCGGTGGATTTTGGACTTAAGCATCACATGATTCAGCAAGTCCAAAATTTTTGCCAATTCCATGGTTTACCGGGTGATGATGCGAACAAACATCTTGATAAATTTTTAACCATCACCCAAAGTATGAAATAAAACGGTGTCACCGATGATGCCCTTCGTCTCTATCTCTTCCCATTTTCATTGACACATCATGCCATCGCTTGGTTTGATCGACTTCCAAAGAATTCTATTCATACGTTCAATGAAATGGTTTCTAAATTCTTGGCAAAATACTTTCCACCATCGGGTGACAAAGTTAAGAAACGACGTAAGCAATTTCCGACAACGTCCCGATGAGTCCTTATTCGAGGCATGGGAACGTTATAAGCTTTCAATTGATCGATGTCCGAATCATAATATGTTTCTTGTCAAAATTATTGATACGTTTTATAATGGTTTAACTTTACGTCATCGTGATACGATCAATGCTGCTGCGGGTGGTACTTTTATGAAAAGACGCCCCGAAGAGTGCTATGATCTCATCGAGAACATGACCGCCCATCACAATTATTGGGATTCCTCTGCCAAGAGGGATGAGTCATCGAGATCTACCACGTCTTCCAATGCAGAAATTGCGGCTCTTAATAAGAAGTTCGATGAAGTTTTACGTGTTTTCACAAATCAGAATCAGAATAATAACCGTCAAGTAAATGTGATTAATCAAAATTGTGAAACGTGTGGTGGTCCACTGATGAGACGCAAAATGTTACGTTTTTAGGGGTCGGTTTGAGTCCTAATTCGTATGTTTTTGGTTTGGATTTCACCCAAAGTCGTTTCTTTTCTCATTTTAGGTACTTTTGAAGGGAAAATCACAAAAGAAGCATTTTCGGGCGTTTTCGGAGTGAAAAAGTGCGGAAAACAACAAAAACTCAAAAGACCTTGAAGATTACAGAAGGTGACGCCGTCACACTCTACAAGGTGACGCCGTCAGGAACAAGTGAAGTCCAGAATTGGAAAAATACTCGTGACGTCTCATGATAGGATGCTTGACGTATCGTCATAGAGTGAGGTAGGAACTTATAGAGTTAGGGAATTGAACGCACTCCCTACGACTTGTTAGGAATACACCCGTCATCCACGCAAACTCAACATATTAATTACATGGTAAAAGATAGTTAGGGAGTAATGAAATCTAAGTAAACACTATTCTCCACCACTGATTTTCTCTAAAACTATAAAATACAAAAATATAAGTAGTTTAGAAGTAGATAACTTGGGTTAGTTGACTAGCAACTAATTCCGCCCTATCCTCCAAAACCAGAGATTTTACTGCTTTCATAAAACATAAAAATACAAAAAGAATCTTCCTCCACCTTTAGACCTAGATTAGAGTAGCCTTTAGCCTAACGAACACTATTCCCTGTGAGAGAACGATCAATCCCCCGGTACTTGCCACTACACTATACTACATCGGTCAGGTACACTGCCTGGTGGGGATTGCAAGCTTCTCGAGATCCCTCGAGAGGTAAAACGTAGTGCGTGTTGCAATCCACGCGCATCATCCACACCCGTATTTTGAGTGTCCGGCAACCGGTGCCTTTGCTAACGAGAATGTGTACGCTACAAATATGGGTGGTAATGGTTACCAACCCCAAGAAGATCGGAATCTCCTTAGCTACTGTTCTAACAATTTTCTTGGACCACCACCCGGCTTTAATAACCAACCGCAAAATCAAGTTGTGCAAAATCGTAATAATCAAGTCAATCAAAATCAAAATCGAGCAAATCATGGTTTCCAAAATCAAAATCGAGCAAATCATGGTTTTCAAAATCAAAATCACGGGTATAATCAAAATCGGGGTTTTCAAAACCAAGGGAATCATAACCAAGGCCCGAATCAAGGGAATTTTCAAAATAATGCTAATCATGGAAATCAAAATCATGGGAATTTTCAAAATCATAATCAAGGTTTTAACAACAACAACCGTGGGGCAAATTTCAATAATAATCAAAACTAAGGAGTTGTTCAAAATCAAGCACCCACGGATGATTTGATTAAGCAATTGATTCAAAGTCAACAAGCTTTTATGACAAAACAAGATGAAACGACAAGGATATTGGCTAATCAAATTAATGAAATCAACAAGCGTTTAAATGATCGAACCTCGGGTTCGGGTACTACGTCTTTTCCAAGCAACACGATCGCTAACCCGAGGGGCGATGTTAAGGCGATCACGACACGAAGTGGTGTTTCATATGATGGACCTACGGCTCCGACTACCTCTTCTTCTCTTCCTCCCAAGGTAGTCGACCGTGAAACCGAGGCGACAACGGATACGGAACTTCCTACTAATAATGGAAGGATAAAAAACATCCAACTCCGTTTGTCCAACCGTCTAAAGAAAAAGAAAATGTGTCTAAAGGAAAGGAAAAAGTCGTTTTTGAACACAAAGAACCCGTTAAAACCAAACTTCCTTATCCTTCTCATCTAAACGATCAAAAGCACCGCGAGAAAACAAACCACCAAATGAAAAAGTTCTATCAAAATTTTCAAGATCTTCGCTTTGATTTAAGTTTCGCGGATGCTATCCTTTTGATGCCAAAATTTGCGTCGATGATCAAAAACTTATTGAATAATAAAGAACAATTGTTTGAAATGGCAAAAACACCTTTGAATGAGAATTGTTCGGCGATCCTCCTTAAGAAGCTTCCCGAAAAGCTTGGAGATCCCGACAAGTTCTTAATTCCGTGTAATTTTCTGGGGATGGTTCAATGCTTCGCCCTAGCCGATTTGGGTGCTAGCATTAACCTTATGCCAAAATCGATGTGGAAGAAATTGTCTCTCCCCGATCCTACTCCCACGTACATGACCCTCGAGCTCGCCGATCGATCTACTTCTCACCCCATTGGAATCGCCGAGGATGCCATCGTCAATGTTGGAAAATTCCATTTCCCTGCCGATTTTGTGATTGTCGATTTTGATGCCGATCCAAGGGTTCCTGTCATTCTCGGGAGAGGTTTCCTAAGGACGGGCTGTGCTTTGATGGATGTTTATGATGAGGAAATTACTTTGTGAAATGGTAATGAAGCTGTCACATTTAACTTGGACCAAACGACGAGATACTCCTCCTCCGATGCTTGCATGTCCGTTAATCGAATTGATGTTATTGATGTTGTTTCGGAGGAGTATTCTAAAGAACTTCTCGGTTTTTCTAATGATTCTTCGAGTGGCAATCCCACTCCTTCTTCTCAACCTATTGTTGCCGACTCTTCCCCTTCCCTCACTCTGTTTGAGGGAGGTGATTTCTTCTTGGAAGAGGTCGATGAATTTCTTGCTATCGATACACCGGATGTTGATGCTTCTTATTACGATCCGGAGGGAGATATTCTTTTACTTGAACAACTTATGAATGATGATTCGTCTCCGTCTTTCCCTCCGAAGGATATTTACGTTGAAGAAATCAAAGAAGTTGAGCCGTTTAACGAAAAACCTCCTGAGCCCGAGCTCAAGGACTTACCTCCTCATCTTGAGTACGCTTTCTTAGAAGGAACCAACAAATTTCCCGTTATCATTTCTAAAACCCTTCAAGATTAGGAGAAGAACCGTCTCTTATATGTGCATAAGAAGCATAAGAGTGCCATCGCTTGGCAAATTTCCGACATCAAGGACATAGACCCTTGTTTTTGCACTCATAAGATTTTACTTGAAGATAATTTCAAACCTTCCGTCCGACAACAACGACGGGTTAACCCAAAAATTCATGAAGTGATTAAAAAAGAAGTTATCAAATTACTCGACGCTGGGATGATTTACCCCATTTCTGATAGCCCATGGGTTAACCCGGTTCATTGTGTTCCAAAGAAAGGTGGTATAACCGTTGTTAAGAACGATGATAATGAGTTAATTCCCACACGTCTCGTCACCGGATGGAGAGTGTGTATCGACTACNCAAATTACTCGACGCTGGGATGATTTACCCCATTTCTGATAGCCCATGGGTTAACCCGGTTCATTGTGTTCCAAAGAAAGGTGGTATAACCGTTGTTAAGAACGATGATAATGAGTTAATTCCCACACGTCTCGTCACCGGATGGAGAGTGTGTATCGACTACCGTAAACTTAATGATGCAACTCGTAAACACCATTTCCCGCTTCCTTTTATGGCTCAAATGCTCGAACGTCTAGCGGGAAATGAGTTCTATTGTTTTCTTGATAGTTTTTCCGGTTACTTTCAAATTCCGATTGATTCCCAGGATCAAGAAAAGACCACTTTTACTTGCCCTTATGGAACGTTTGCTTATCAACGTATGCCTTTTGGCTTATGTAATGCTCCGGGCACGTTCCAAAGGTGCATGATGGCCATATTTCACGATTTAATCGAGAAAACAATGGAGGTCTTTATGGATGATTTTTCGGTATATGGTGATTCTTTTACGTCTTTTCTCTCCCATTTGGAGAAAATGCTCCAACGATGTGAAGAAACTAATTTGGTTCTAAATTGGGAGAAATGTCATTTCATAGTTAAAGAGGGTATAGTCCTTGGCCATAAGATTTCTAAGCATGGGATTGAGTTTGATAGAGCCAAAGTCGATGTGATCGCAAAACTACCTCATCCCACGACCGTCAAGGGAATTTGAAGTTTCCTCGGTCATGCCGGCTTTTATAGACGATTCATTCAAGACTTTTCTAAGATAGCCCGACCTTTGACCCACCTTCTTGAAAAGGATGCCCCGTTTATCTTCTCAAATGAGTGAATTGATGCATTTAATATTCTTAATAAGAAGTTAACGAAGGCTCCGATCTTAGTTGCCCCCGATTGGGACTTGCCTTTTGAGCTTATGTGCGATGCTAGCGATTATGCTATCGGGGCGTTCTTGGGGCAACGAAACAACAAATACTTTCAGCCGATACACTATGCAAGTAAAACAATGAATGACGCTCAATCTCATTACACGACTACTGAGAAAGAGATGTTAGCCGTTATATATGCCTTTGAAAAGTTTCGACCTTACCTTCTTTTGAAAAATTTGATGAAAAAAAATGATGAAAATGATGTGAAAAAGCACAAAAAAATGAGAAAAAGAAAAAAATATATATGCAAAAATATAATAAGTGTTTTGACACCATGTTGACTTTCTTGCTGGCGAGAGTAGGAATAAAATTTTGACTTGACCGGGCGTGATGAGCCCTAGCTTGTTCCCTTAACCAATGATAATCATATAAGCTTGTGCTAGTTTTGTACACAAGGAGCTATAAAACGCGAATTCTTTCTTAAGAATCTGCAAAGTTCCTGTACTTGACTTTATACATGCGCAGCTTAAAGAGCTTCGCTAGTCTTTTACATAAGGAACTAGAAAACGCGAATTCTTTCATTAGAATTTGCATGTTTCCGTATCTGACTTTATATATGCGTGGTTGATTATCGGCTAAGTATTCGCGAGTCTCATTATTTGAGAACTTTAAAAAAGCGAAGAGCAAGAGATGATAGAGTTTATTTAGAAGTTAGATGCCATACGTGGAGTAGTTGGTTCTCTTTAGAGCTCATGAAAGGTATTTGTGGCCTTTTGCTCCTATCAGATTGTTTCACCCCATATCTTGTGTATAAATAATTAAAGATATTTTGGTTTTGACGAAATTTAGTTCTTTATCTTCTTAAAAGAATCTTTGCTTTAAAAATTGGGTACACATCAAGGATACAAGTCAAGAGTATTTTGTTATATGTATGAGGTTTCGGAGCTACACGTTAAAGTTCCTTGGTTATAAGTGAAAAAATTTCAAAAAAGTGGAAAAAAGTGAAGAATGAAAAGTATGAAAAAAGAAAAAAAAAAGTGGAAAAGAATGAATAAAGTTCAATAATGAGATTTATGGATATGTGCTTAAGTGTTAGACAAGTTGGTGGCACGCGAGGTGCATGTGAATGGTCCTAGACCGGGCACATGAGGTGCACGTGTAGTACTCCCCAACTTATGTCTATTATGATGTACGATTCCAAAGTCTTTGTTGTATGTGAATAAGAGTATATATGTATCAAAAATCCTTGATGTGGAACTCATTTTTCGGGTAATGGTTCTTGAGAGAAGATGAATAACTACTTAGCTTCTTAATTCTTAGTATCTTTATTGGATTAAAACATATTGGAACGAGAAAATATGAAGCAATTCATTTCTCAACTTAATTTAGAAAATTCTAGATACACTAAGATATGGGAGCGAGAGGTTATTTCACAAGTAACTTTTATGAGTAGTTTTGGCATCTTATTTCTAAGTAGGCTGTGGTCTCGTTTATAAGCTTAGTTTGGGAGCTTGTGAAAAATCAAGGATGGCGAATTTTATCAGTATGGTCACTTTTCCATGAATTATTTTTCTACTCTATGACCCTAAACAATATTGCAAAATAATGAAAGTTAACACACCGTCACCCGAATAAAGTGAAAAATACAAAAATAGTAGTATAAAGTTAGTATATGGAATAAAATGAATAACGGGGCGTTTTCGGGAATAAATGATTTTGAATCTCTTTTGAACGTTCTTGCTACTTTTCAAAGCTAGTAAAAAGAGGTTTTGAAATTATTTATCTCAAAAGCGTGATTTGATCACATTGCGTGAGGACACGACAATATCTTAGTCTGGGGATTTTGGTATGTGTTAATTCACATACCTTTTCATAGCCAAATTCCGACCCAAATAGACTAATTATGCTAACAAATGCCAAAGAAATATGTGTGTTTGTGTTTGTGATCGTGCAGGTATGGATATTTTACAAAAGGACAAAAATCAAACGAAAACCGGTAAAAACGAGCACGAGAGTGGAATGAAGTCAAAAAGTCAAAGATGAGCTCAGATTGTAAATCAAAGACCTTGGAAATGCTTAAAGTTTCAAGAATAGTCCCGAGATGAAGTTTGAAGAATTTATTATTTTCAGCCCTTGAAGTTTCATCAATTGTCAAAACTAGTCCTTTGAATAGATTTTTGAGGAAAAGACAAAAGATGACAACATTGGACCTTGGAGATTTAAAGATGAACAACAATAGCCCTTGGATTAAAATTTATCAAAATGACAGATTTGGTCCTTAGATTTTCAGATTTTGCATTATTAGTCCTTGGCTAAATTCACTACATATCCTAAATCTTATAACACTTAGCCTGGTCCTTGTAATTTCCTAAATCCATAAATCCATTCCAAAATAAAACCCACAAAGCACAAGCTCATTCCCTTTAATCCCATAACCCGTCCCACTATCCCTTTCAGTCAAAAAGTCAAAACAAATAAAAAATAAATAACCCTTTCCCGCCCCCTTTTAACCCCTTTTACCCAGAAAAGAAAATTACATGAACCCTAGAAAGCCCGACCCTCAAAATTACGACAATTAAGGGTACAATAGTCAATAATTGGGTCTTCTAGAGGGCCAGGGAATGTCAGGAGTGAAAGAAGCACGCGGATAGGTTACGTGGCAGTCTCCTATTTGTTAGAACACATCATAAGGACTCAATCCAAGGGCTATAATGTGATGGGATGGATTTGGATGTCTCAGATGATCTCAGAGAAAGCACAAGGCACACGGATTGCCAGCTTGGCAATCGTGACCCCCTCATTCTCCTCACAACTATAAATAGGGATGTAGTGAAGCTTGTGATGTATGTAGATTTTTAGTATTGAAACTCTGCCAAAACGTATTCATAAAATAGCTTTGTAATCTCTTATTTTTATAAATGAAATTCAGTTACCTTTGTTTTTAGATATCTTCTCATTTGCTTTTCTAAAATCTATTTTAGTGTGGTAAAAGCTTTCACAAGCTCTTTAACTGTTTCCATTAGCTTCTCAGAAGCTGATTTTAGTTTTCAACCTCTATTACTTCAGTCACATTTTCTCTTTTATAAAAACTTAAAAAAAAAACAAAAAAATATAAAAATATAAAAATATTATTTACTTATCTAAATCCAGCTTGTATTCAAGCTTATTTGTAGTATATACAAGCTCATATTAGCTCATTAGCTCTTGTGAGTGTTTGTTCTAGGTTTACATAGATATTTAGTTCAATTACTCAAAAAGTCAAACAAAAAGTCAAAGCCAGTGAAGAATGATGAACTATGGGAGAATTTGGTAGTCTAGACAGAGAAATGGAAGTGTTTAGCCTATCTAAAGATAGGCAAGCTTAGTGAATATCCTCTGTTTGAGCTGAGGGGAATGGTTTTTAAGTTCTTCATTCAATTTCCAAGTTCTCAATTGCATTTTATAAATTTTTAGTTTAGATATGAGATATTTGGTAGTTTACTGTTTGATTGTTAGAATTTGATGTTATTCAGTTAGTTATAGTTTTACCTGAGATTGCTTGATCATTTGTGAACTATTTTGTTGAATCTGTGATACTAATTGAATTAGTTATAGTAGATGAGTGATCCTATTCTCTTGTTGATCGTTGTTGTTTGTAGCTGTTGATTTGTGATCAATAAAGTGTATTAGATCATTACATGAGATTATATAGTGGATTCATGGATTAAATTTCACTGTTGCTTCATTTTTGTTCAAGTTTGCTTGTACTTGATTGATTTGTGATCCTGAGTTGTTGATGTTCTCTGTTGTTGTTCACTATTGATTAGGCTTTTATATTAGATCTGTAATGTAGTTTGTGCATTTGTGAGGTTAATTAAAGATTGAATCAGTGAGTCATAGTGTAATGTGAGTAATAAGGGAGTGTTTGGATCTGTTGTGAATTGGCTGTTGTTGATGTTAACTTGCTGGATTTTCTGCATAATTAGTTCACTTAGGATTATATTAGATTAAAACCTGCATAAAAAGCAGTAGTAACTTAGGTAAAAAGTCAAAACTCAAACTGTTAGTAGTTTGTAGTAATTGTTAGCATAAGCTCTTCATTAGTTGCATAAGTAGATGTTTAAGCATATTCCAGTTTCATTTTAGCTTATAACTGTGTTTCTATTCATATTAGATCATTCAAAATTCATAAAAGTCAAATTCTCACAATCACTTTAAAAGTCAACTGGTTCAGCATTCTTGCTCAATAGACATCTGTTCTTGGTCACTTTTAGGTTAGTAATTGGTTGAAATTGATAGGAATTTTAGGTTTAATAGCATCTCAGTAGTATAGACTCACTTTTGCCCCCATTAGTTTGACCTTTACAGCTTATTTGTACTGCTTATTTTAGTC
The DNA here is from genome assembly GCA_014162995.1 of Artemisia annua. NCBI lineage: Eukaryota > Viridiplantae > Streptophyta > Magnoliopsida > Asterales > Asteraceae > Artemisia > Artemisia annua. The sequence goes on along the minus strand of LBNU01016527.1, from coordinate 131,014 downwards.
TGCAATTAGGTGTCTCACACACTGTTTGCTGAATATAGAATTAGGCCTGCATTTGTGATAGTTAGCTTGTAATGTGAGATTTTCTGGTTGAATTGAGTAATATTAGGCTCATTTAAGTGAATTTCATTGGTGTTGAACCTCTGGCTTATTCTGTTCCACTTATGCTTATTTGATTGTGCTTATTCAATCTGCTATTGTTCCATTTGTGTGTTCTGTGTGAATTTTTGATCTGAAACAAGTTCATTTGAGCTTATTTGAGTTTATTACACTTGTAGTTTAAGTTTCATAAAGTTTTGTTACAAGTGCTTATTAATAAGCACTTGTAATAAGCTGTTTTTAAGCCATTAAGCACTTTTCAGCTTATTTTTCCATTTTTCTTATTTTTCCTAGATTCCAAATAATATTTTAGAATTCTCATTAAAATTTCATAATTTTTCTCATTCATTTACTATTTATTTTCATTTTTAAATAGGATTTAGAATTTTAAATCATTTTTAATTTCAAAATAAATCACTAAAAGACAAAAATAGTTTCTGATTTTATTTTTATATTTAATTTTCAGTTTATTAAGATTTTAAAAAAATAAATTTGTAGAATAAATCTTTCTTTATAATTAGTTTGATTTTCTTTTATTAAATAAAAATACAAAAATAGATTTTAATTCATATTAAATAAATAAAAAGTAAAAAATATAATTTTCTTTTTCTTAAAATTTTATTTTATCATTTTAAAGTTTTAAAATTTTTATTTGAACCCGTAGGTTTAGTTTAGCTCAAAATTTACGTTTTAATTTGTAACATAGACGTTTTTTTAGTTTACGTTTACGTTTTTGACATTTGTGCTTTACGTGCTTGTACATTTTGCATGATTACTTGTTTTTGTTTGTATTTTCATATAATTCGTTGTAAAAATCAAAAATTTTCACTTTTCACTTTTTCACGACACGATTTCACGAATCGTTGACTACGATTCCATTCACCTTCACACGGACCACGACCCGGGTTTTGCTTATTCGTTGAGCAATACTTTGGACTATAAATGATATAATTGGTTTTTAATCTATCACCTACCTAATCAGGAACTTTTTGGACCTTCACATGCCTTCACTTATCAACCGAATGAATGGTTATAGGGCCCAAAATTACAAACATGGGTCCAACCCATTGCTACTGCCAAAACAACCCAACATGGACTCCTTGGACCAGCACCCCAGAAGCCCGCCATTGGAGAGGCCCGCCGCCCCATGCACTAGTCTCGTCTAAAGCTGCGTTTGGCCCAACTGGCCCACTTGTACCATCGGGTTTTTGTTATGCACCCTTTGGACCGCGCGTTGAGTATAACAAAACGTATTATAGATTTATCTTCTTCACGTTTTTTAACATTACTGTTGTATCTACCATCAATAGTCGGTAATGTAAGTGCGACATTAGGTTTCCGGTAAGCTACTGGCAGTAGGAATGGACGATAAGGTATAATCTTCCTAATGTTATGTATTTATTGTGTGTTTGGAATATGTGCGTGTGTGTTATGCATGTGATAAATAAAAAGAAATGAAATGTTGAAAGTGTTATATAGGGTGTGTTTGGCGGGATGGTTTAAAATGTTTAGATATATCATTTTAGCTTCACTTTTTTAGTTATGTGTTAGAAGTTTTAATTACACTTTGGAATCATTTTGAGCGAATTTGTCATGTTGATCGGTTTATAATTTAATCAAAATTTGATGATACATGGTAAATATAAAATGCACAGTAATTGTTATATTGTTGGTATTGAAAAAGATACATAACACCTAAGGCCTTGGATCTAGTGGTAGGTTTAAGTCTCATCAAAGACAATTGTGAGATTTATTGTGAGATATATGATACAAAATGCGATAAATAGTTGAAAACAAAGGTACATAACTTCAAATATTGAATTTTGTTTATTATATTTTTAAGCTGACTAACGGGTTGATCTACTCTAACTACCTATTTAATAAACGTTAGTCATGTTAACTTACTTATAACTTAGTTTAGCCCCAATACCAACCAGTTTATATAAGTATTGGTCTTTGGTCGTGTTTCAACTGGCGTCAAAAAGTGTCACTCTAATAAAAAAGACTCAAATAAATTAAAAATTTTACATAAATATATTGTATTAATTACTGTTTAGCAACTCCGTATACGCACGGGGTTTTGTTAGAATCAGTTTTTGTGAATACTTGTGCTTATATTTGTGTTATATATTATTTTTGAAAATAGTGCTATTTAGATATAAAACATATGCCTAAAATCACTTCTACGAGTATATTACGTACTTTTTTTCTTCAAATTCTCACTAATTATTTTTTAAATGAATCAATCAAATTATTAGATACATAAGTAGACATGGCTATTAAGCACAACAATCATGATTAAATTAATTCATACTTGGGCCTCGTATTTGGGCGGGATTTGGGCTTTAGATATGAAATTGCTCTTAAAAAAATGATATAAAATTATAAATGCATAAATCTATAAATATTTTTTGCCGCTTTAAGCACGCCTTAAGAAACGCCAATGCTTCGCAAAGGCTCGTAAGGCTTGAGGCATGACTGTGCCGCCACGCCACGCCTCACGCTATTTATAACATTGCTAAAAACAAACCAAGTGATTTAGCTTAGTTGGCCACCTGAGTCCTTCTGGAGCTTGAGAGCAGGGATGGCAAAAAACCCCGAACCCCACGGGGAAACCCGAAACCCGAACTTTTTGGGGCGGGGCGGGGCTTGCTTATCGGGTTTGGCCTTAACGGGGATTGTGTGCCCCGTCCCGCCCCAAAATATATTTATACATATACATATATATGTATATACATAAAATGTTGTGTTAGTATTTACATACTAAAAATATAATTCTCTAATTTTTGTTAGTTTTATCTTGGTAATATATCAAATTGTGAATTATTCCAATGCTTAACTTATTGTTAATGAGTTCTCGATTCTTCAACTCATTCTATAAAATCGTATTGTTAATAGTGTAAAAATAAGAGTAAACGAGGAACGAAACGAATATGATTGAGCAACATGCTCAAAAAAGATAACCCGATAAAACCCCAATGGGGAACGGAGCAGGTTTGAAGGAGCATCTCGCCCCAATGGGGCGCCCCGATAAGATTCCCAATGGGGATTGGGGCGTTTGGAGATGACTTTTGTAATCGGGTTTGGGGATGGGGATAACCGCCCCACTCCAAACCCGCCCCATTGCCATTCCTATTGAGGAGGGGTTTTATTCGGGTTCGAGTCTCGCAAGTTACAAATAAAATCCGGATTTTACTCTTAGTGCGGAGCCGTGAGTTTTAGAAGTTTTCCTTCGCGGGTCTCTCTTAGTGATTCGTGTCCCGGAGCTTGCCCGTTTGGATGGTTTAACTCGGAGGGTCGGATTTTAAATATGGTGCCGTTCTAAGAGCGTGCGGTAACGTGACCGAAGTGCCCAAGTTAAATGTTAACGCACCATGTTAACGCGGTGCGTTAACTTACCGCGATACAAANAAAAAAAAAAAAAAAAAAAAAATTCAAACCCATTCTATTACAACTATAAATACCCCTTCACCCACACAATATTTTTTCACACTTTCAATACTCTTTTCATCTACAATACACTTCTATTAGCACCCAAAAAAAATGTCGGGCGGCAACAACAACAACAACTCGTTTACGAATCTTCTCGGTGGTGGTTGGAATAACCCATACGCGGTTTCTTCCTCAAATCCAAACGAGGGTTCGTCAACACCGATTTGGGGTAACCCAAACGATTTCGGTTTGTCGAGTCAAGAAGCTTACGAACAACATCAAGCCATGCAATATTGGCACGGAAGTCAACAAACCGACTTAAATTCCAATTTCCAAAATCTTCAATTCTCTCAACACTCACAACAATCCCAAACCGAAACATATGAAGTTCCAGAAACACCTACTTCTCCTGCTAAACCAAAAGGCCGTGTTAAGCGTAAGTCAAAAAGATCCAAAGAACCTATACAAGCCGAGGCTGCAGATACTGAAAAAGCGAAGGTGGAACGTTGGACGCCAAGTGAGGAAAAGTTGCTTGCCGAGTGTTGGGTGGCATGTTCAGAGGATTCGACGTTGGGGAATTCACAATCTAAGGATACGTTATGGCAACGTATAAGAGCCGAGTTCAATAGAATAAGTCCAAAAGAGCGCAACAAAGATATGCTACAATCTAAGTGGAAAACGTTGAACCGTGATTGCATGAAGTTCAATGCTTTTTACAAACGGGCGCAACGCGAGCAAAAAAAAAAAAAAAAAAAAAAAAAAAAGTAAAAAATGATTAGCAACCAAAACCATAAAACGATACGAAATCGTCAATAAAAACGTAACTAGCAACCAACCAACCCTAACGCCTTCATAAATTTTAAGCTCCTCAAACCATGCATTTAAAAAATCAAAAACAGACAAATTGAAAAGAATTGAAACTTAAACATAAAAACTAGTACTTTCAACAAAAATGTACGATCTATTGTTTAATACACCTCTACAGATCTTTGTTAGTCTAGAGAATGTGAAATGGTAAGATAAAAAAACCTTTATCTGTAGATATTTAGAACCAAATAGCACTCTCCTATTTCTTCACAAGGTTTACAATAATAACCTAACAACCCTGCTAAGAATACCTAAGGTTTAAACTTCCTTAGAAGTACTATTTCATTATATATCTAACAATAAAATCATCCTAGTAATATTCATCATCAGACATGGATCATGCTATTAGCAAACCCGAACCAACCAAACTTAATGAACAATAAAACAACTTATTTAATAAACCACTGCGACTTTCAACCAAAAAACCATACTTCAAAAACTTTCCAAGGATCTCACACAAACCCCATTATTACTTTTTACAATCACAAAACATCATAAAACTTCTATCATCATCAGAAAAATTACAAAATTCAGTACCATCACAATTACTAAATTATGACTGCTCTCACAAAAATGCCAAATAATCAAATAACAAAAGTCTATATAATAAAAGAGCACAAACCTGAGTTCTACTATGATAACCAGCAGTTTTGCAAATTTAAAGCAACTTAGCATCAGCCCACCAAATCTACAAACATCATCTACGAACAATATATATACAAAACCAAATCAGCTTTTAATCACTTCCATGCTTCAAGCACAAACTCCGTCACCCGGACCCGTACCACAAATAAACATTCCATTATAAAACAACCCTTCATTATTTTCCCAATTTTTTCCTTCAACATTTCAAAAATTCTTAACTCTGGTAACGTATAGCATCTTCATTAGTCCCTGTAGTAAAAAATTGCTCGTATTTTGTGCTTTGGTCATATGGTTTTCTTTCAAGCTGAATTTAATACCCAT
>LBNU01016527.1:94515-125420 GCA_014162995.1 Artemisia annua | reverse complement strand
ATCTTAAAAATTCTATGAAATTAGGGTTGTTGGTTGCTAAAGTTACAGTTTTTATTGATGATTTCAAGTATGTTTTATGGTTTTTGGTTGCTAATCAATTTTTCCTAATGATGTGTGGTTACGTATGCAGGAGGAGATTCATGAGTTGCTTTTGAGTTTTGCTGAAGTTGGGGCGAATGTTGTAAGGCTTAAAGGAGGGGATCCATTGGTGAGTTTGCGGAAAACAATTAGTGCTTAGAAATCTATATTGCAATTTGGACTGGTTGCTAATTGCTGAAAGTGGTGTTTTGTAGGTGTTTGGAAGAGGTGGAGAAGAAATGGATTTTCTCCAACAAAAAGGCATTCAAGTGAAAGTTATTCCAGGTAAATCATGGACTTTTAATTCCAGATCAAAACACCCCGTTATGCATAACTGTGAAATAGATATTGTTATGTTGAACGAACCTCGGACGCTTAAAAATGACCACCTATAACATGGATGCACTACAACCAATAATAGCCTTGATAGTCATTTTGATTGTTTCACTGAATATGTGCATGATAGATAGCAACTGGACAATAGGATACAAAAGAATTGTAATTGGAACTTTAAGTATAATAAGTGTGGCCATGATTATTATGATAACAATAACTAGTTTTAATATTTGACAGCGTTTCGTTTGTGGCCGTTTTTGTGTCAATCAGAGATAATGCAAGAACTTTTTGCTCTGAAAAGACCTAGAGAAAACAAGTTTCGAGAATTCTCTTCAAACCACATCATTTAGATGACAAAACAAGTGTTAGGGTAATATAATGAAAACACATTTATGATAAAACCTTACCCTATTCCGTTGCCATTGTAATGATATGGGTCTAAAGAACGTCTCCGTGACTTGCTTTTCCTAAGTTTAATTGTAACTCAAAATGGAGAGCTCTTGCAGTATCTTTTAATGACTCGAAATAACTTCAAACAAACCATATCAAATGTTGAACATAGTATTTCGAGGTCTTAACAATCAGGGTTTCGTATACTTATAGTTCTAACTACACATTTCTTTGCATCCTGTGTTCACAGTTGTTTTTGGTCTTGTACATGTTTGGTGACACATGCAAGACAAATTCAGTGCCATTTTTTTTCTTGTTTGTTGGGTATCCATTTCATGTAGGTAACCACTGTGAAGTTAACCATGTCCAATTAAATACTCCGTATTTGTTTTGCCATTATGGACTTATGGGGGTGTTTGGAACTAATTATAGTAAGTTACTTTGACTATGAGTTAATAGTATTAGATAAACAAATGTGTATAAAGGATTAGTATACTTATCAACCACAGTCTCTTAACCGAATTTAATAGGCTTTTACTCTCATCTCATAAGACACTTATTCAAAGGGTATATTGGCATTAAGCTAATTACTAAACGCTGCATTAGTTATACATTCTTAAAATTGTGCTTTTATTCTTCCTTGTGTTTAATAAATGCAAGGTCGACCATCAAAGTCAAATGATACTTTTTGGTATATCTTGTGCATCACGAAATGGTCAGAAATTTTTCACCAACCAATGTACTATTAGATGGGTTGAGTGTTACTTGTTTGCAGTGTTTCCACTGTTCGATAAATGCATCAACCAACCAACCATTTAACATACTTTCAACATATTATAGCAAGAAGTAAATAATCAGTGGTTTTAAATGAAGAGCATACTTGACATTTTAGTTTAGTCATTAACTTCTTTTGTTATAGGTATAACTGCTGCCTCTGGAATAGCAGCAGAATTGGGTGTTCCATTGACACACAGGGGAGTAGCAAACAGTGTCCGATTTCTAACTGGCCACTCCAGAAAAGGAGGAGCTGATCCGCTTTTTGTAGCAGAAAACGCAGCCGACCCTGATTCAACATTGGTCGTTTACATGGGATTGTCTACTCTTCCTTCTCTTGTATTAAAATTGATTCAACATGGTTTACCACCTGACACACCAGCAGCTGCAGTTGAGCGAGGGACCACACCACAACAACGCATTGTAAGCATATCTATCCACCTTAAATATGTTAATTTAGTCATGATGGGTCATAAGCAGAAGTGGTAATTTTAACGAATTTGCTTTTCAATGGGTGGATTCAGAGTTATGCTATACTATCAGGTTAAATAAGTAAGGTTAATTGTTGCATAAAGTACCAACATGCTACTCATCTGTCCCATTCATGTCACTGTACTACAACTTCTTCTTCTTTTTTTTTATTATTATTATTTTTTATATATATATATTTTTTATTTTTAATAATTCCATTTGGTCTTTAAAAGATGGTTTTCTGTCCCATTTGGATCATTTTGTAACCCATAATCTAAGTAAAATCATATATGACTCACACTCACTAATTTTCTATAAAGATTTTGCATTTGGGTAACTTGAGCACGTTCAACCTCTACCAGAATTACCCGTTTTGACGTATAATTCAACCTTCCTATTCTACCGCTTTTAGGTTATAGTTATTAATGAATTACTGCATATTCATGCAGGTATTGGCAGAGTTGAAGGATCTTGCTGATAAAATAACATTAGAAGAATTCGTATCACCAACTCTGATATTTATAGGAAAAGTTGTGGCTCTTTCACCATTATGGCCGCAACATTGTTCACAAGAGACTGAATGTCTAATCCCACATGCATGAGACCTCTCCACTGTTTCAATATCAAGAAAATGGCGGAACTTGGGTTTATGAGGACAATGGACCACTGAATTTCCTTCATAGAAAGTGACAGAAGTTGAAAAATAGAGATTGGGCAACGGTGGTTGGTTACGCATTCGAGCTGTTAACGGAAACCAGTTTTGTGAGTTGGGAGTTTCCGAAGAAAGATTGTAAGAGCCAACGTTGTACATTTTTTTTCAAGTTAAAATTTGTATTCTGAGTTCTTGAACATCCAATTGGTGTTTCGGATTGCTTAGGTCATATTTGATTGTTAGGAAGGTTGTATGCTATTTGTTGTAATGGGCGCATAATTGGTGGGTGAGACGGGATGTGTAATGGGTTGAAATGAATAAATAAGACGTAGAACACCAGTGCATTACTGGCAACTTTTTACTGCTTGACTAGTTTCACACTTTCTATCTCAACTTATGAGCATTGGACTTGCAAAAAAGAAACGAAAACCAAAATATACAAAGTTTTATTCTGTTTTGCTAATGTGCGAGGATCCGAAGTTCGCTTGAGTAAAAATAACTAAGTTTTGTTTTGGGATTCATTAAACTAGGACCACAACCAGAATCAAAAGTAATTAAGTATGTTTCAAAAGAGAGAAAATGTCTCTGAAAGCGGCCGGTTTATCCTCGAGTAGGGGTTTAATTGTTTACATCTTACCTTGCGTTACTTAGCTCCGGTTACTGGGTATGCTGAAAATGGTCAAATTTACCAAAAGTGGCATGCACCTCCCCGGTTCCCCGGCTCAAAATAAAGTAAAACTAGGCCTAAGATGGCCCTTAAAAACCCTAGCCCACTAGCATTTCTATATCTAAGTACTATTGATAAGTTTGTAAGTTTCTTTTGCTTAGTTTAGCCAGTAAAGGGTAGGCTTGATGTGTAGATTAACCAAGATTTTGCTACCGAGTTTAAATCCTTTTGTTTTGGAACCAAACATAGATCTTAGTATAAGCTTTATGATAATTAAGCTTCGTCATGAGATTCTTATTTCGTTTTGGAACTAAGTGTAAGTTATGTGGTAATTCTAGTGTTTGACTTTAAAAATTGATTTTCTAACTTAAATCATTTTGTAGTTATGGTCATGTTCAAAGATAATCTTTTATGAACCATGCTCAAGCATTTCCTTGGAACTTGAAAATAGTGAAGCAATCGTGCTAACTTCTATCCTTCTGTATATTTGGGAAAGAATGGTTTATTCGCTATCCTGACTATAGTTTTTTTCCGGATGGTTTATTGCAATCCGCTGTAGAAACTTTAGGGGGTAAAAAACAAGGCTTGAAATACTAGAGACATTTAACATTGGAGTATCCGTCTTTAATTTTGATGGCAATATTGTCTTTCGTATCAATTCTGATCTAGCAGCAAAGTAGCACAACATTACCAAAACACTAACTCATATTCATTCACATATAAACAAAATTGGAATACTTCTAATTTTGTTTAGCAGTGTTGTTTTGTATTGTTTGGATGATGCTAGATGCTTATTTGCTAGGTTTGAATTATACGACAAACGTTATTGATGTCCGTTATACGACGATTGATACGCTTCAATGTTTGATGTTTGTTGTATGGCTATCTCAGGCCTTGTCCTTTACCCCTAGGCCAGCTATCTTGGGTCGTCAAATGAGCTGGTGTTGTTGCCAATTTTCTACAACTTTGATAACACTAGTGATACCCTTTGTAAAACTAATTTACGTATGACATATCCTATCATAGGTTAGGTTCACGTATGATGTTTCTTATAAATTATTTAGATGGTAGAAACAACGAGAATCATGGAGAAAGAGTGGAGTTGACTCAAATTGCTGAGAGATACTTTTTTGAAGATTTTGGTGGAGAAGGTTAGGAGATGTAAAGTAACTGACTCTATGAATATAAATGAACAAATCGCTCTGAAGTTTGCGTTATGATAGGGTCCGATAAATTGAATGAAAATCCAATCGACTACATTATGCATACAAAATTTGATGAACTCATAAGTAGCACCGGTGTTACATGGTATTCTCTTTCTGATAACGATAGTAACACGCTACTGTTGAAACTATTCTTTTGTAAAATTTTGCAGTTGCAGAATGTGTTCTTAAATTATGTCTAAATAGCTGAAATTTCTTGATGAAGATTAAGGATAAGTGATGAACTTCCAAATTTCACTTAATTTAATTAAATAAACTACTTAAAAGAAATTCATAAGAATTTAAACATGTATGGCCTCTGCAAAATGTGCGATGTGAATACTGGTGGATGGAAAGTCTCTAGATTACTTGGCGAAATGGAAAAAATGGAGAAAAGCCCAAGATTTTGCAAAAGTGGTTGCGAATTCAAGCTTCTGAAAGGGGCTGACGGTTGTGCGGTTGTGCCAAGATTTTGAAGTAAAAAACATGTAGTACAATTTTGAGTAAAAATGTTTCCTCTAGGTTTTCACGTTTTTTTGGATTTATGATTGACTGGTGGTATATTTGGATTTTGGTTACATCTTTTGATTTGTTTCCAAGGTTGTAGACTTGTTTTAGCCTATTTTGCTGTAATGGGTGTAATATTTGGTGAGTGGGATAGGTTCGTAATGCTTAAAATGAATTAATATCTAGTGCAAATGTCGGGTTGTAACGCTGAAAATGAAGTAATATCTAGTCCATGAATTAATATCTGGGCCGATTTGGGACCAAATTCTCAGGCAACCAGCCTACTTCCCTATGGCAGTCGATAACTCTTAATAATTGTTACATTATAGATACGCAATGGAATTAAATTATTACATATTATTGGCAGGACTGGTCCAACCTCTTAAGTCTTAACCCCTTGATGAAACCAAGTATCATGGTTTTGTTTTCCTCTCAAACCGGCCGGGCCACATATGACTAGTCCAAACCGGTAACTTGTTTCACCGAACCATGCATATACATTAGGGAATGATACATAAAGTGTACATTCTGGGACCGATTGTGCCAGGTTTGATGTTTTTATGCCTACCTGGCTTTAGACCAAACTGACCTTACCTACCACCCAGGTTCCTACAACCAAGAACCAGAAGGATGAAAGCGATATCTGGATCAATGGGACCAAACTACTGTAGTCCTAAGCTTTCTGTCTACTAAATTGTATTAATTTCTATTAAGTATGTAGAATCTTATTCTTAAACTCATTATACTCTTATAATTTTATTGTAATGAAGTAGTTGAGATATAGTTGATAGTAGGATCTTCATCCAACTCTTAAATATATTATATACTTCAACTTTGTTGAAACTTTAATACTTATTTTTGTCAAAGAAGCATAATACATTGCAAAGTGCTCTCCACTATGTTAGAACAACTAATGTGAAATTTAAAATGAAAAGTATGTCAAAAGGGGAGACTAATGTACTCATTTCTCTCTGTATAATATTACCGTATAATTTATTTACATAATTACATTAATTTTACTGATCTAGTATACATGTGTATTATTAATGAAACAATGAATATGTCGAAATCCAAGAATTTGTGTCTCCTCAACGTCAAGAATCAAAGTAGAAGCTGTACCATTCGCAATTGTCTTCACCAAACTGCCTGCCATCGGTCATAGCTCAAACGCAGGTTTATTTTGTTGAATTCTGTTGTAAGGAGTGTGTTTTCAGTAAGAAGTGTCATTGCGCATACACTCAGGGATAGGAAACTTTGTAACATCACGTCCTGATTTGCTAGTTCTAACTTCCGGCTGTCCCATAGAATCCCTATGCAAATCCAGTATGATCTTGTTAAACTCCTTTTCTTGTAAAGAATTGTTTAGAAAATGTGAAATCATTTGTCGTTTATTGGGTGTGATAGTCTTTTTATGTCCTGCATACGCCCTGTGCCCTTGGATAGCATGATTCATGTTCCCACCATGAGATGCCATGAACACATTGCTGTTTTCAGACACAATGTAGTCAATGGCAGCCATGATTGATGCTTTCTTTGAAAATGGTTCTAGCTCTCCAGGTAACGCAAGGTCTTCTTTGTTGTAGAAGTTAGGAAATTCTGTCACTAATGGTGACAATGCTTCTAAACCTCCTAATGGATTCCCGCCTGCCCAAAAGATCCGTCCATTTTTAGGCACTTCAAGAGCTTTCAAGAGCCTGTATATAGCCAAATCACAAGTAACGATTAGGGATACGAATGGATAGTATAAGCTGATTCAAATTTTTTTTTTTTTTTTTTTTTTTTTTTTTTTTTTTTTTTTTTTGGGGGTCAAACTGGCCGAGAGTCGCTGAAGGTCTATTTTATTCAGAAACTAAATAGCTTTATTAAAAATTTTATATTATTATCTATACATTGCTGAGATCATAATTAAGGTTATTCATTATATACACCAAAAATATAAGATGAAAAAGGTGTTTGCGGGTCAAAGTAACCTAAACTTGAACATGTTTTGACCCGTTACCCAACTAACCCACCCATTTTGCCACATCTAAATGTATAATTAATATACAAGCATTCACAAAAGCTTACCTTGTGACCTCCAACGCGGTTAATGGGCAAAGACCAGCAAGTTTTCGGTCATGGTAAGTCATGTTTGATCTTGAAGTTAAGAGTTCGGGCCGACTTTTTCTCTCATTGTGGATAATCTCATCATACTCCGGGCTCAAGCCCGGAAGACAGCCTGTTCTCACCCATACATCTTTCTCCATTCTAAGATGAAGAGCAAGATAAGGCCCTTTGCTTCTCATTCTCTCTGTGAGTTTTTCGCCTAGTTCACGAATAGGTGGTGCAAACCGCAATGCATGAAATGCAACCTAAACAAGTTAAAAACAAACGTTATGCTGATACAAAATACTCGTAACACTTGCAGCATTATGTGAAATTACAATTCTCCCTCATGGTTTGATGACTGACAAATCATTCAGTTGATATTTAACGAGCTTGTGACACATTAGATTCAATAAACAAAGATGAGGTCCAATGATAATACCTTGCAGCGAAGCTTTTGGAGGTCAGAAGGAAGATCCTTCGAGAGCCTCGAGTCTAAACCACGTAACAACAAAACGCCTTCTCGTCTCATCTGTATTAACAAACCAAAACCCATTATTGCCAAGTCAACAGACGGCTCATAGATGACTAATTGTAACAAAGTTCGATGTTTTTGGCTAAAAATCAAGTCTTGGAATCATAAATGTTAACTACTTGACTTGGTAAAACAATGTTTTTTGGCTAAAGTTCGAATCTTGGAATTTTTAGTGTTAGTTACTTGATTCAGTAAACAATGTATTTTGGCTAAAGTTCAAATCTTAGGAAGTTGGTTACCCTTCTGAGATAACGCGCGCGTATCCAGTTCGGAGAAACATGCAGGGGAGTGTGCTTTTCTTCCACTGGTCTCGACATCAAATGGTTAGACGGTAATGATGATATTATTCTAACATCATCTGATAAAGCTTCTTTGAAGTGTTCCACATCAAATATATCAGAAAATTCACTGCATAAACAATGCAAAGATTATATTGATTTCACAAATTTACTAAAAATCCAAATAAAAGATAATTGGGAAGGAAAAAAAAATGCCAGAGTAATCTTGTAATTAACTCAAAAGACAGCTTTGAGTAACTTTGCAGTGAAAAAGACAGCATTTGTTTCCGACTTTCAGTAGCTTTTTGAAAACTATTATCAGGATTATAATTATCAAAAAGCTACGGAAACAAATTTACTAAAATTACAAACAAAAGATTAAAACCCCAAACCCCATGTGAGAACAATCTAGTCATTATCTCAAAAGATTGAGCTTTTATAAACTTGCAAAAAAAAGACTTCTTTTAACATCCAACTCTATGTCAAGATTATATCATAACTTCAAATATGGTAACAAAACAAATGTAGTAACAATAACCAAATTATTAAATATATTAGAAAACAATACCTTTCATCTCCCCAAATAACATTAACTTGCAAAATAGGCACAACAAGAGCAGCACCAAGTATTCTAGCAATAACAACAGCATCCACAATTTGATTCCTTTGTTGATTCATACCACCAGAAACCACTACCACCAAATACTTTGTTCTATCTTTTAACATTGCAAGACTTGTTTTCTTATACTCATTACTAAACTCCAAACAAGGCCTATATCCAAGCCCATCAGGCTGCTTCCAAAAACCATTCATTTCTTCATCATCATCATTTTTCGCAACATTTTTCAAAACATTTTCTTGGACATTTAGCAAAGTTTTTGAAACCCCATGTGGGATTAAGGCTAAGGTTTCGTTTTGAGGGGTGAACACAGTCACACATGGGTGGTTTGGTGCAAATGGGTCAAAATTATACCACATCTTCATCATGAAAACAAAACCAAATAAAAAAAGGACTAAAAACCATGTTTTCGGGTTCTTAAGGTACTTGGATGACCTTGAAGAAGTTACATTCTTTGTTTGTTTCTTAGGTGAAAGAAGAAGAGATTGAAGTGAGTTTGCTGATAAAGAGTTTATGATTTCTGATGACATTGATATGTAACATTGATGATGATGCTTCTTGTTGTTGTTTACACTCTTTGAAATTGCCATTGCAAGATCAAAAAAAAAGTTGGCAAGAAAAAAAAAAAAAAAAACTCTGTTGTTGGTTTTATATGTAGAGTTTTAAAACTGTGTCAAAAACAACGCATGGGTATTACACTAGTTGCCGTTTTTCATGATGTTTTATTGGACAAGAAAGAATTTAAGGAGAGGCGTGAATGAGAAATGTTTGCTAAGTTTTAAATATGTGTCACAGTTTTTTATATAGGTGCAGAGTGGTGGGGTGGGGTTGGGGTTGGGGTTGGGGCCTGGGGGGAGGGGGGTTAGGTGCTATTTTAGTTTAAGCAGTTTGAATCTTAGTGGTGACTTTTATTTATACTTTCAATCAATTGGTGGTTCTCAAATTGGTGAATCATAAAACCTTTGCCATTTTGGTTGTTTAAAAGCATACGGTATCGTGACCACGGAGGTGAGTTATGGGATAACTTGCACTGCGTTAAGAGGTGAGTTACCTTACCGTGACCCTGCGTTAAAGTCACGTTAATTTGGCAATTAACACTTTAACGCAGCGTTAAGGGGGAGGTTTTTGGTGAGTTATGCCATAACTCAGAAAGTTATTATACCGCCCCCAAGTTATCCTTTAACTCAGTTTTTTTGTTAAAAAAGAAGGCCCAAAATGTTGAGCTAAGGTGAGTTATGATACCGTTTTTTTTTTTTTTTCTTTATTTATTTATTTATTTATTTTTAGAACGGCAACTAACATATTCACGATATACAAACCACAAACTATTTCACATGTCATAAGCAGGACTTAAATCCACAACCATTTTAGTTGACGAGCTTCTCACACAACTAAAGGTACCATTGAGATACAAACCCTCTTGTGTTCATAAGCTATAGTTACTAAAAGTACTTATATGTACTTGGTAATCACATATTGATATTACACAATGCATTGGAGTTCAAGATAATTTGATTAATTTATGATGAAAGTAGTGTTGTTACATGAACATGGTACTTCTTTGATTGGTTGAAGTTGGAGCTAGTTGCTTATAAACATTTGATATTTGCGAGGATAATGTATGTAACATGTGCCAATGTATATAGAAATTCGGGTTATATTGGAGATGTTTGTAAGAATATGCACATATATCAAGAACAAATATACAATGATAAAAACTATTGTGTACATTTTGGAATATGTCAGCTCGGTGTTGATGGCAAGAAACAGGAACCAATTTTGGTAAGAGGTAATGATCAGGTACCGGACTGAGTGTCCTTCGATATTGATGTTGGTCTAAGTATAACTTGGTACCTTCGATATTGATGTTGGTCTAGGTCTAACTTGGTACCGGGGGGTTTATCGAGGTATATAGACCGGTTTGAAACAAATAGAACAATAAACCGGAAATGATACATTTCAAGTCCCGAGCAGTGGACCGAAGATCAACCAATCAGGACGGGTTCTTGCTGATACACTAGTTCGGCGGGACTCTGCTTACTCCTTAATATGTTTTGTTGCACGATCTATATAAGATTAAAAAAAATATATTTTTGTAACTTGATTTTTGTAACTTGATTACAACATTCTTTCGTAAGAAATGAATATATTTAATCCGAGTTTTTAAATTAAAGCTCACAAACCTTTACAAAAATACAAAAATTGGAGTTTCGATGGTTGCAACTTGTAGCATTCTATGTCCTTTGTACGAGGCAAGCTGATTTCACATAAAAATCATACTAAAGCAATTTCACGTATTGTTTAGCAACTTAAAAAACTTATCACCATTTGTAGCAATTATGAGATGTGAGATTATAAATATGTTTCTAACATGAATTCGTCTTTTTAACATAAGTTTTAGGCAAAGTCAACTGTGCACCATTTGTAGAAAAAGTCAACTACAATTTAGCTGTTGTTTTTATTTATATTTGGCTTAGCTTGGACCACAAATGTAACTTTACAATAGACATTAGTGGTATGTGAGATGTATAATGTATCCCTTTTATTTATATTTGCTAAGGAACAAATTCTTTTATTAGATAGCTTTTTCAAACATCTCAGATGACGCATGTACATAAGTTATTTATATCCTTGCCGCATGCTTATTGTCGCTGCCGTTTGCGCAAATAAATATATTTGCTTTTAATAACAAAAATCGAAGTATTATACATTATTAGAGCATTTTCTGTGGCTCACTTACGATGCTCGCCGTTGGCATAGCATCGCTGTCACCATAGCGGTGGTTTAACAAAGGTACTTTCGTGACCGTTTCTAAACTTTCATTTTTTATCTTTAAAAGTTTACCCGATGAGATTTAATCATGACGTTTTATATAATGTCTAGCCACTAAACCGCCTTGATAATAATATGTTGCATGCTAATTGTGTGGGTTAAACACAACTATAAAACCGGATGATGCATGCCACTAGTGGCGTATTTAAATTTGAAAACATCTGAAAAAAGGGACATGTGACATGCTGCCATTCTTACAAAGGCCTATATCTATCTTAGACAGCCTGGGCTATGTAACACTAGTACTAGTACTCCCAATAATTTTCTTCATGTCCAGCTACTCTACCAGCTGTCATCTTTGTCCTACGTGGAAACAGTGACCTCTCAACTTCAACTTTGCCATGTTGGCATCCCACTCATCTCAAGATTCTTTTAAATCCATTATTATCCAATGATGTCTTTTATCTATACAACATTCCTTTTTAAGAAAGTAAACAAAACGTAAACCATACATCTTCTTTGCAAAAAAGAGTAATGATAGAGGGACCTAATTCATGTGACTAAATTTATGCATAACCAATTAATCATGTGACATGTGGAATACACATTTTCTCTTTCATGATTATCACCACTAATCTTGCCATGTGTCATCATCTTAGAGTTAGGCATGTTTTTAGGCATGAATTTTAGTCATGCAAATCATTTTCCTGCAAAAAATTATGTATATGTGGTCTCATATAAGTTCGTATGAAACTAGCTCGTATCCATTAACAAGCTCCTTTTACTTTTCAATACAATATACAATTCATATATATTAATCTAGTTAGTCAAATAAATGAAAATATAAAAAGACAATAATTACACCATCATGTAAAGATAAAGTTAAATACAAATAGTGGTGGTCGTGTCATATACTCTCACATATGATTTGAAGTAGTATAATGATTAATGTGAATTATGAAAGGTGTAACACCCAAAATAATTGGAAATACCGCATTTATGAAACTTGTGCAAGAAGCATATCACAAGGGTTTAGAATAAAGTAAGACTTACGATAAATACACTATTTGGGGCCATTTGGTGTAATTGTTAGTAGAGTTGATTTGCCCATTCTAATTTTTTATTTACATATTTTAGTGAATAAATAGTTAAAATATAATGTTAATACTCTACAAATAATTAATGTATTGAATTAGAGTGTTTCAATCAATTTTTAATATGTGCAAATCAATTTTCAATTTTTAAATAGGAAGGAATTACGATTATGAAGTTTTTGAAGTTTAGTACCAAATGTCACTCTCTTATTTAGTGGCCCTTTAATAAAAGTGATCCGCAAGCATATTAATTTTTATACGTACACACAAAATTAGATATTAGTAGATCTTTTTATATGGGTTGTATAAATACATTTTATGGGAGTTGAAATGGTTTTTCTTTTTTTTTCTTTTTTTTTTTTCCTTTTTTTTTAATATATATTTTATTTGATTGGTTTAAAGTAGTTAGAATGTTGGTTTCATTGCGATTATTAAAACTCTAATATCAGTTTTCTCATAAAAAGTGTTTAACTAAAGCTTGTGCGTATGCAAATTTCTGAAGTTTGTTGGGATGTTTCTTTCTTCATCATGTAGTTGTTATAGTCAAATTAATTAGTTACGCAAAGGTAAAAAGGAAGTATGAGATTAAATGATCACGCATTTACTTAAGCATGAGACGAAGGAGGATGGAATACCATAGGTGGGACACTATAGTTGAGACGTCATAGGTGGTACATCCTTGTGGTGGGACACTAGAGGCGGGACAACAAAAGTGGGACACCATAGGTAGGACATTTAATCACCTATTTTCGTTGGTTATAGATCTCCCTTCAATCCAAGTGTCATGAGGAGCTTTAGATCGAAGGAGGATGATGTTGCTAAGATTTCAACATCGATCTTTGTTTCAAATTTTCCGGATTCTATCTCAGCTAAGGACTTGTTTTACTCGTGTAAACAATATGGGCACATTGTGGACTCTTTTATTCCATCGAAGAGACTAAAAGATGGCAAGCGATTTGGCTTCGTTCGATTCATAAATGTATTCAATGTGGATAGATTGGTTGATAACCTGTGTACGATTTGGTTGAATCGTTGCAAACTTCACGCCAATATTGCAAGGTTTAATCGGAATCAGATGAATAGGGATAATCACAAGGTTTTTAATCAGAAGAAACATGAAGGTCGTAAGTTCACCTATGACGATACCAGTAAAGAGGCAGGTAATTTTGACTCTAGTAAATCGTATGTTAATGTGTTGAAAGGAATGAAAGAGATAAAGGAGACGGTTTCTACTCCTGTCATTGTTTTGGATGAAGATTGTTTGAATAACAAGGAGTTGTCTAACTCTTTGATTGGCAGAGTTAAAGATGTTGGATCATTATCAAACCTTAAGAAGGTTCTGTGTAATGAAGGTTTTGAGAACATATCTATTCGTTATATGGGTGAATTATGGGTTCTGATTGAATTTGATAATACTAAGGCTATAGACTTTTTTCGAGAGAACATAGGAGTGGGGTCTTGGTTTTCGGTGTTACGTCAAGCGTCCCATGATTTTAACCCTGAGGGTAGGATTGCTTGGGTGGATGTGGACGGAATTCCGTTTAAGTATTGGTCAGGTAACACGTTTAAAAAGATAGCTAGAAAGTGGGGCGAAATACTAGATGTTGATGACCACAATGAGACGAGCTTTCATTCGAAGAGGATATGTATTCTCACGAAAATTCATTCATATTTATGTGAAAAATTCAAAATTGTTTTCAAAGGTAATGTGCACTGGATTCGTGCAAAAGAAGCTACAGGCTGGTTACCTGAGTTCTACGATGATGAAGAGGATGATGATCAATCCGAGCAGGATAACATTAGCAGCAAACAGTCGGATCATGGTCTAAATTTCGATGGAGAGGATAGTGGTGCGTCTGAAGTACCTGAAACAATCTTTGAAAATTCTGATGCCACGAAAGAGAAACAATCGGAGGATCCTTTTGATTTGTACTCAATTCTGAATAAAAATAAAGTTAGAGAAGATGTAATTCGGAAGGTCAATGATGAGAATTCTAGCCTCAAATATCCTCCTGGTTTTACTCCTAATGTGGATAATAATGGCTCAAAGTCAGAAGATGTTGTTGATCAGAATGTTTATGTTAATCAGGTTAACGATGATAATGAGTCTCTGCATCAGGCTGAAAAGGTAGATACCAGGTATAATGATGGTGCTAAGACCAATTCTTCGGGTTCTAGTAAATTTAAGATGTCTGAATTACCACACACAGGTGGTTCTATCTTAAGTGTTATGGAGGAAATTGTGAAGGTGGGTACAACTATGGGATATAATATGGATGGATGTGCGAGGGATATAACCAAAATAATTGAATCACAAGGAGAGTTTGAGGTTGATAGATGAATTTTTTGTCTCTAAATGTCCAAGGCCTCGCCCAAAAGGCTAAGAAAGATTGGGTAAAGGAGTTGTGTAATAAGAATAAAGTGAGTTTTGTGGGGTTGCAAGAAACTAAGATGGAGTCTATTGATTTACTTAGTGTGAGACTATGTTGGGGAAATGTAAACTTTGACTACATTCATAGTGATTCTATTGGTAATTCTGGAGGGATTCTTTGTATTTGGGACCCAAATTCGTTTCGCAAGGAAAGTGTTACTGTGTCGGATTTTTTTTGTCATTGTTCGCGGTGTGTGGATTAAATCAGGGATGGATATCCTTATTGTTGTGGTTGATGCTCCTCATGATGGCAGAGACAAACGGTTATTATGGGATTACCTTTCTCATGTTTCTAACCAATGGAATGGTGAGGTCGTGATGATGGGAGATTTTAACGAAGTTAGATATAAATCAGACAGATTTGGATCTATTTTCAATGCTCATGATACGGATATTTTTAACAATTTTATTAGTAACGCAGGTCTTAAAGAGGTTCCTCTTGGTGGTAGTGTATTCACGTGGTGTCATAAATCCACGTCTAAAATGAGCAAAGTGGATAGATTTTTTGTCTCGGAAAATCTATTAAACACTTGTCCTAATATAAGTGCTATGACTCTGGATAGATATCTCTCGGATCATAGACCCATATTACTTCGTGAAGCTTCATTTGATTACGGTCCGACTCCGTTTCGATTTTTCCATTTCTGGTTTGATGTGGATGGATTTGACAAATATGTGATTGATTATTGGAAAGAATCTCCTGGTAATGATTCAAATGTTATACGTAACCTGTATGGTAAATTGAGGTTCCTTAAAGGGAGAATTTGGACATGGTATGCTGAATACAAAAATAACATCAACGGGTCTGTTACTAATCTCAAGGATAATCTTCGAACCTTGGATGACTTGATAGATAAAGGTAATAGATCAGATGAGCTTGTTAATAATCGTTTAGAGATTCTTGATAAATTACAGCAAGTGACTAAGAATAAAGCATCCGAAGTAGCTCAAAAGTCTAAGATCAGATGGTATGTGGAAGGAGATGAGAATACGAGTTTTTTTTCATGGCATGCTTAATAAGAAACGTAATCAATTGAGTATTCGGGGTATATTGATTAACGGCATATGGACAGATAATCCAAAGGATGTGAAGCAGGAATTCTTTCAACACTTCCGGAATAGATTCGACAAGTCACCTGATCAGAATGTTTTCATTGATATGCATTTTCCTAATTCTCTTTCTAATGATCAAAAGGAAGATATTGAGCGTATGGTTTCTGTGACACCCCGATATTCGAAATTTCGGCCATTAAAGCTAATTAATTTCCTGAGATAAGAACATGCTAAAGTCCAACACAAAGTTTGAGGTGAATTCACGTTTAGCTTATAATATGAACACAAGTAAGTAGTGATAAATCATAGCATCGAAGTTTAATATTGTCCTAAGCCTCATGACACGCAAACCTTAACATAGAGTGATAATCATAAAGATAAAACAGCACCATCATTAAAGATGTTAGGGCGATAGTGCCCTCGTGTAGGAGTTTGCCATCATTCCTATTTTATATTCGAACAAGTGCATTTGGTTAGCATTTCAGGCTAACTTCAAATGGGCGTAACTGCCAATACATCCTGATTATTTCACTTTTATATTTCCTGTATTGCACCAGTACTTCAGCTTATTCGCGTTATGAAGTTTAATTATCTTAGGTGCTTAATGTATCGTGAGAGGCTTCATATTTTTGCCAAGGTGGTAGACTTAACTATATACAATATCAATCACTTAGATGACCATAGCGCTTACAGTATAATATATGATTTTTACTCTTTCGTTGTTGACATCACGATAATTTTCTATAAGAACTCTTTTGCAATTGATAATACTATTCCCCTCACCACTTAGGAAATTTTTCATCATAAATTAGAGTGAAGTGGATGAGAGTGGCAAGATCCAAAGGAGCGAAACTAACGTGTAGATTACTACTATTCCATCCTCGCAAAAAGCTCAATCACAGATTTTTCGCATAGCCTCTCCAGCGAAGATCTCCTGGTCTTCATCAAAACGCTGCCTACAGTTCTAAAATTTCCTTGCTATGGCATCATACGTAGAAAGTTAGCTGGTTATCATCAAATCATTAACTCCAGTCAAACCTCAGAAAGGTTTCCTTGAGGGCCACCAACGCTTTGGTTTAGGGTATGGAAGCTTCCATTTGCGGTTTAGTTTGGGATTCTCAACCATCTTGTTTGTCTTGGCATTTTATGCTACATCCTTACAATCTCTTGCAAAGATGACAGTCTTTTGCAATTAAAGCAACTCAATTTTTTTTTGATTTGTCAAATGCAAGGTCCCTGTTTGCTTTTGAACTCAAATTCCTCCCTTCCTGTCTATCTTGCAATGACACTCAATATGATCCTTGCAGTGAACATAGCTATTCTTGCATTAAATATTTCTGAATATCAAATAGTTTCTTTCAGCAAATTATCTTCAATCTGCACAAATCTTCTTCATAGGTAACAGGTAGGTGGCTTGTTGGAGCAAAGAATGACATACAACTTCATCCACAGTTGACTGTTGGTGAAGCTGATTGAGTGGGAAAAAACTCTACTAGGTGTAGAAAGCACAGTTGTTTTTCACCACAGTACTTGTGAATGATAAGCATACTTTTGGTAGAAGGACTGCTTGTTTTGGTAGAAGTGCGACATCCAAGCGAGATGTTTTGTAGAGAGTGAACTAGTTTGTTGCGTGATTCCGCCAGTTGTTTGCTTGCTCATATACCTTTAAAGGTATTGTAGAGACCATCAAAGTCCAGTTATGGTAACGTAGTTTCAAAGCTTGGGTCGACCTCTAGTTATCCAAGTGATAGCTGATATAACATGCCAGCAATGTATTGGGCAAACTTCTTAGAAACTTCAAGGTCTCGCATCTTCAAGAGGAGTACTAAGGCATTAATGGAAACTATTACGTAGCATGCTTAGAAGATTTTATTGAATATCTTTCATAAATGCAGGTCACAGGAATTCTACTTTCTCCAAACATCTATAAGGTTCTACAAGCGCTGGACTTTACAACAAACTGGTAATGCTTATTGGAAGCGTTGAATGCCTCCACAATCTGCTCTCGTAGCAGCCCGAACAATGTTTTGCAAATCCTGAGCACCCGAAAGGATTTAACTTATGAAACGGCTTAAGTAAAGATGGCTGTCGATTGGAGTATGGCTAGGACCACAGCAGTATGTTGAGAACTTGTCTTAGAGGGCCTTTACATTAGTAGGCAGCAGCTGGTAGAGTATGTTTTAGGGTGAGTTTATGGTTGGCCTTCAATACAATGCACAGGTTCTCTAAAATTGGTTGCCATTGGACGATGTGGATATCCCAGAGAGAGTATATCGGGACGTCACTCAGCAATGTATACTAGACCTCAATCGTAATGCTCCATAGTAAATCATATTACACTTCCCTCTATATTCTATCGACTGATATGTGTAGATTAGATCATACTCGGGCGTTGCTCGGCGATTACATTATCTGTTGAGTTGATTATTAGTTAATGTTATAGTGATATTAGGTTCTTCTTAATACAGGAGTTTCCAACAGCTCCTGACTACCCACTTGTTGGATCGATTATACCTTTCTGACAAACCTATTAATATTAGGATTTATGCTCAGGGTTTAGTAGCCTTGGATAGGGAATCCAATTCTACTAACAATGAAACACTGAATACTCATATTAACTATATGCGTGTTTTATTACAACTAAACAAAGCTACAGAAGAAATTAGAAGGCCAATACTTTTGGTTTTATTAATAATAACAACCTTATTTATCATCTGTGTCTTATTAGAATCTAAATATTTACAACATCTAAAGTTCTCTTAACTCGTATTCTTAAAAATCTCTAATAAATTTACTCTATTTATCCTTTGTATCCTCCGTAGGGAATCCTTTAATAGTTATTACGAATACATTTTCTAGAGAAATTTAGAGATGTAATTTAGTATTGTCAATCTATATCAGCATGATTTATAAAGTGTTATTTAGTAAATTCAACGTTTTGGTATATCTTCTACTGTTAGTCTTTGGTTAAGTAATGTCCGCCAGGTAAATGGCTGGTTGAGCTATTCAGTGTTCATTGTTAGTAGGATTGAGATTTCTTTAATCCGTTATGGTACTACAAACCGTGTAACAAACTAGGTACTATTATAATTATTGAAGTTATTGTTGGAAAGAACAAAACCTGTAGTACTCGATCCAACAAGTAGTAGTCGAGAGGTATATGTGTGGAAACTCCCTGATTAAGAAGCAAGATGCCTATTACCCTAACCATTAATATTAAAGTGCGAACTTTTTCAACCACGATGTCACGTCCGAAACCCCTCCAGATGACTTTCTTCACTACGTTACATTTAACCATCACACTGTCAGAAGTGTGCGGTAATCTATGAAGCATGAAAAGATGAAGGCAGTACATTGCTATTGATGATTCTATCTCCTGGGATCCCATCATCGATCAGATTCGCAACCAGTTTTAAGAATGAAGCCTTATGTGCTATTGTTATATGGCATCCAACCAGAGCAACCTAAACCTTAACATACTATCCAACTGCTGTCGTAAAAGAACGCTCCCAGACAATGTAATCTCAATACGATGTAAAACTGTCAGGTAACTGCCTTACTGTCTACCTGAACGAGCCTCTCCTACTTAAGTTTTCATGAATTCAATGCTCAGGTAGCCAAACAGTTGTGGGCTGATCATAGCACCTAGATTTTGTTAGGAGGCAATGAATTTGGACTCCAAAGAAATAGCAATACCAAAGTTTATGTTTAGAACGCAGACAGTTAGTAACCTTTGCCGATTGAGAAGAAAGAGTGAACGCGTTGACTTTCTGCTTATGAAAGATTTCAAAATTTCTAAGCATGCTGAAATTCATATCCATAATGTGTGCTCTCTCGTTAAGTTATGCTTAACTGAAAGATGCAAACTTGAAGTGTCTAGAGAAGTTGTGCCATCTTGCTCTGGACATGTTAATTCGCTACCATATCTAGAGCTGTCAGCCCAGCTGTTCTACCATGGACCTTCGCGAATCGTGTACCAACTTTTAAAGGTTATATGAGCAAGAATTAGCTATATCTAGGGATAAAAAGCTTTAACAACTCAATACCCCAATGTCAATATATTTATTTATGGTCTAACTCATTAACCTTATTAGTGAAAAGGAATATTGTCTAGGTCTAATAGCTCAAGGGTCTAATGTGAATATTTATAAAAAGAAATATAGTAACAAAAAGTACAGGTGCAGGGTTCGAACATGGGTCTGTTGTGTAAAAAGGGGCTTCACTCCTATCTGAGCCCAGGGCTCTTTTTTGTTATAAGTTGTAACTAAAATATATTTAGTGACTTTCTTTCTGTGTTAATTTAGGTACATTACTACTCTGTGTATACTCAGTATATGATTGGTTTTTGGTTTTGCAAATACACCGAAACGAAACGCATTCTTATATTGTAAAACAAACCTCCATTTAAAAACCATTTTCATGTGCCCTCTAGTTATGTTTGTAAAGTGTGGTCCAGGAGTAATTATCGCAACCAAAACCATTTCACTGTGGTTCGACCACAGTGAGTCTTCGACTCGAAATATAGCCTTAGCTTATAAACTTAGTATGTGCTTGCAATAAAATGTAACAGTGAGTGAGAAAAGAAAGCAAATATCACGTTTTAGTTTGTGTTTCATCCTTCCATTCCAAAACTGATTTCTATCTTTAATATCAATAAGATACCAAGTTTATAAAGAAGCTCAAGTCTAGAAGGGGAGTCCAAGTGAGCTCAAATGAGTCTCGAGTCATTTGAGTTTGTTCGACTCAACTTCCAAACGTGACCAAACTTGTAAACTGATTTCATGTAGTAAGCCAATACTTAAGTTAACTTTGGTTTTATGTTTTCGTTAGTTGTCTTAACTCCAAAAGTTACATATGCCCCATATTTAGCTTATGTTAGTCGAAGTAATGAAAATGAGCACAAGTTTAATTTCCTTAAGCTCGTTAGTAAAAGTAAACGTTAAAATTTACCACACAAGCCATTATGATACATTAATTTGTTTAGGTTATATTTTATACGTGACATGTGACCATGATAACGACTAAAATACGTATTGAAGAGAGATCGTTGCAGACTTACAACACCAAGGATGGTGGTGACGAGGTACGAAGTTATGTATGGACGAGGATGAACGGAACCCGACCCTAGCTCTCCTTCCAAAACCCAACTCGAATAGAGAACCTAAAACCCAAAATGCTTGTTTTCCTTCCCTCTCTTCTCGACAGAACCCAGCGATTCAAAGGTATGTGTGTTTGTTTAAATCTTAGTTGTTTTTGTGAGTTTATGAGAATGAGAATGGGTTAGGTTTAAGTAGGCAAGCAAGGTATGGTTTTTAGCTTATTATATATGTACTTTCCATAGTTTTCATCAAGATAGAAAAGGTGGGTTTCCAGCATGCACATGCTCGGCTAGAAATGGGGGTGGCATGCAAGGTTTTGTCAATCTAGTGTGGGAACAAGAGACATAATATCCAAGGGTTCTTGGAGTCCATGGTCAAAGGGTATAGTTTAGGAGTTAGTTTATTACTTAGGGGAGTGCCTAGGGTGGCTTTGTGTTCCTCTTCACGCAACAGAAAGAAAAGGAAAAAAAAAATATCATCCCATTTGGCTTTTGTCATTAGATGCAAGGGGAGTGGATTGGGCTTGGTGCATCATGGTCCAAAATAAATTTTCATAATTAGTTTAGTGTTAGTTGTTTTAGTTTTTAAGAGTGGTTATGTACCATGGATTAAGGTAGGCGTGTAAATGGGGTCGAGTCCATTAGATTTGTCGGGTTTGGGTGTCCCGATATTTATGTTTAGTCACGAGTACGCAAGTGAGCCATTCAACATAAGGTGCTACAATCTCCTCACTAGTTGTCGTTTAGAAATTAGTAATAATGGGTACGTATATATATATAAATATATATACGTATATATATATAAAAAAAATAAATAACTCGCAAAAACGATAAACTAGATATGTGATTCAAAATTAGTTTGACATATCATGTGAAATTACACGATTTAGTTTACAAATGCTTTAATTATTTGGGAAAAAGTGCGGGGGCTACAGTACATACCCCTAATCCTGAATTCCGTCCCGGAATTCTTAATCTGGTAGGGTGGTTGAAGTTGTTTGGGTGAAAAGGTGAGGGTACTTAGCACGAGTTTGATCTTCACGCTCCCACGTATACTCTGGTCCTCTTTTAGAGTCCCAACGAACCTTTACAATGGGGATGCGGCTCTGTTTCAATTGTTTCACGTCACGGTCCATGATCTCTACAGGTTCTTCGGTAAAGTTGAGTTTCTCATCAAGTCGTAGTTCCTTGTAAGGGATAATGAGGGTTTCATCGGACAGTCATATATACGTATATATATATAAAAAAAATAAATAACTCGCAAAAACGATAAACTAGATATGTGATTCAAAATTAGTTTGACATATCATGTGAAAATACACGATTTAGTTTACAAATGCTTTAATTATTTGGGAAAAAGTGCGGGGGCTACAGTTTCCAAAGAAGAGGTTAAAAGGGCGGTGTGGGACTGTGGTTTAGAAAAATCACTAGGTCCAGATGGTTTCACATTTGGATTCTACAGACATTTTTGGTCGACTGTTGAGAGTGACGTTTTTGAGGCGATTAAATATTTTTTCATAAGTGGTGAAATTCCGAAGGGATGTAATTCATCGTTTATTGCTTTGATTCCAAAAAACCCGGATGCTAACATGGTTAAGGATTTTCGTCCTATTAGCTTGATAGGGAGTATATATAAGGTAATTGCAAAAATTTTGGCTAATCGTCTTGTCATTGTTCTGGGAGACCTTGTCAATGAGGTTCAATCGGCATTTATATCGGAAAGACAAATTCTTGATGGTCCATTTATTTTAAATGAAATTTTGCAATGGTGTCGTAGGAGGAAAGAACAATACCTTATTTTCAAAGTTGATTTTGAGAAAGCATACGATTCGGTTCGATGGGATTTTTTGGACGATATATTGAGAAAATTTGGTTTTGGTAGTAGATGGAGAGGATGGATTCATAATTGCCTCAATTCTTCTAAAGGTTCAATCCTTATCAATGGAAGTCCTACGGAGGAATTTCAATTCTACAAAGGCTTAAAGCAAGGTGATCCTTTATCCTCTTTTTTATTTATTCTTGTAATGGAAAGCTTACATATATCGTTCCAAAGGGTGGTGGACGAGGGCATGTTTACTGGTATTAAGCTTAGCTCTTCGCTTAATATTTCACACTTATTCTATGCGGATGATGCAATATTCCTTGGGCAATGGAATGATTCTAATATTGACACTCTTGTTCATGTGATGGAATGTTTTTATCGTGTTTCTGGCCTTCGGATGAATCTATGCAAAAGCAAAATTATGGGTATTAGTGTCGAGACTGAAAGAATTAAGAGCGCGGCTTCCAAACTTGGGTGTCGTGTTCTTAATACCCCTTTCTGTTATTTAGGTACGAAAGTTGGAGAAAATATGTCGAAAGTGCACGCCTGGAAAGAGGTCATCGCTAAGATAAAGTCTCGTTTGTCTAACTGGAAACTAAAAACTCTATCTATTGGTGGCCGATTTACACTTCTTAAATCGGTGCTAGGATTGATTCCGATCTTCCATATGTCTATTTATAAAGTTCCTTCGGGTGTTCTTCATTTGCTGGAAATGATCAGATGCCATTTTTTCCATGTTCATGAGTTTAAAAGTAAAAAAGCTTCATGGTTCCATTGGAACAAGGTTCTTACAGATAAAGGTAAAGGGGGCTTGGGGGTTCCAAGTCTTTATGCGCTTAATAGAGGCTTAATGTGCTAGTGGGTTTGGCGGGTTTTTGCTCAGAAATCTTTGTTATGGTCTAGAGTGATTTAAGCTATTCACGGACCAGACGGGGGTTTGATTAATGATGTTAGAAGGAGTGTCAGTTCTACGTGGATTACTATCGTATAGGAAGTGAAGAGATTACAGTCTAAAGGGGTCAACATTATGGATTATATGGGGATTAATGTTGGAAATGGTGAAAATACTAGCTTCTGAAAAGAAAAATGGCATGAGGAAGGTATCTTAAAGGATATGTTTCCTCGTCTTTTCGCGTTGGAGATGCAGCAGAATGTTTCAATTCGCACGAAATTGAACGATCACAGTTTAGATGCCTCCTTCCGTCGTCAGCCAAGAAGTGGTGTGGAAGCATCTCAATTCGACAATCTCTCCAGGTTGGTTAGTTCGATTTCTCTCTCGTCTGCTAGGGACAGGTTTGTTTGGCTACTCGAAAATTCGGGGAAGTTTTCTGTGAAATCTATTCGGCAAGAGATAGATGCTAGTTGCTTTCCGGTTATTCATTCGGCTACAAGATGGGTTAATTCTGTTCCGATCAAGGTGAACATCATGGCATGGAAAATAAAAATCGATGGTTTACCTACTAGAATAAATATATCTCGACGAGGTATGGAGATTGATTCGATCGTTTGTCTTATCTATAATAGTGGTGTGGAAACTTCGTGTCACCTTTTCTTTCAATGTAATCTGGTCAGACAGGTGGCTCGGAAAATATCCAATTGGTGGAATGTGGATTATGTTGACGTCGCTTCTTATGAAGAATGGGTCACTTGGGTGGTTTCACTTAGACTTCAAGCAAAACTTAAAACGGTGTTCGAAGGCATATTTTATTGTCTATGGTGGTTAATCTGGATGTTTCGCAACAAGGTAGTGTTTGAGAAAGATTCTCCTTCACAGGCAAGGATTTTTGATGATATTGTTTCTAATTTGTTCTATTGGTGTAAGTTTAGATGCAAAGCCTCGTTCAAATGGATCGATTGGCTCAAAAACCCATTTCTTGTAATTGTTTAATTCTAGCTCCTTGCTAGTTGTTTAATAAAGCTGCCGTTCAAAAAAAAGCATGAGACAAAGATCTTGTTTTGTTCATTTTACTTTTTGATGAGTTTTTACTTTATAGGTCCAAATTTTAGCTTTTGTTAATCGCTAACTACAACTATCAAAAGCTACTTACATAACTAAAAATAAAAGCACATAAGCACTATAAAGTATAAATACTCATTCTATTTTAAAAATAGTCTTTATTTTCATATTTGTATGTCTCAAAATAATTGTTTAATTTTTAATTTTGTATAACCAATAAAAAAAGAGTTTAGTGAACGAAGATAACATTTAATTGGTTAAAAAGTTTAGTGTTTTCATTTTTATTAAACTGTAGGTTGTTTTTTTTTTTTTTTTTTTTTTTTTTTTTTTTTTTTTTTTTTTTTTTTTTTTTTTTTGTTTTTTTTTTGGATAACAACTTGAAACTAAAGGAATATTAATTAAGATTCCACAAACCTCTAAAAATGGAAAATAATATATCACAATTAAAATACTTTAATGGTCAGAGTTCTCAACTACCTCTCATACACCTACAGATGAGAAGATGCATTATCTGCAATCGATAAATAATTTAAGGAACTTAACTCGCGGTTATATGAGTAGAATACGACTAGAAATGGCCAAAATAAAACCATTCCCTCTCAAACCACTCCTTATTGCTCTTGCTCAAAATATGTGAAGTAACATACAATATAATAATATCACCAAAAATAATAATAATAATAATAATAATAATAATAATAATAATAATAATAATAATAATAATAATAATAATAATAATAATAATAATAATAATAATAATAAAACAAAAAACAAAAAAAACAAACATACACACTATTGCATAAAGAACATTTTACTCTCAAACAAATGTTATTCATCGTAAGAGCATCAACAATGTTATTTATCATAAGAGCATCATCTATATCGAGCATGTCTTATATGTGCCAACTAACACTAATATTTAATCGCTAGCTTATTACTCAATGAAGTTCTATCATTCTCTTTTTAGGCAGAATTAATTGAATAGATAGCAAAAAATAATACAAAGAGTCATAAGAAAGACTCAATTCCCTCACCCTGATTCATTGACAACTCTACTAGATGTAGAAATGTAACACAAGAGCAAATGGGAAGAGAAAGAAAATATAAATAAAATAAAAAAAGCGTTCGGATCACACAAAAGGCTTGAAAACATATCCGGCAAATATGGATATCCAGAAATGAACCACAGCTCTGGACATCCTGATGTCTACAAATGAACCACAACTTCGGCACATCAGGATATCCACGAAAGAACAATGCTACTAAAGTACGGACCATCTACAAGACGTAGTAAAATCCAAGCCTAAGCTACTATTATGCCACCACCATTCTCTTGGTACAAGCATTACTACGCTTAGTCTTCATGGTACAAGAATCACACGTATAAGAATAATACGATATCTAATCGTCACCTTATCATGTCATGATATCTAATCACGTTCTAATAGCTAAACGATATCTAATAGTCACAACATCATGTTGAGATATCTAATCACATTTTACTAGATGATGTGGTCAAATAAGTACTATATTAATACATCATTTATCCCGTATATTTTGTTTATTTGCTATGACTTTATATAAGAATCGTTACTTAATCATTTACTTTTGTGATACTTAGTAATTCTGGAGCAAAAGTGAAAAAAATTCGGAAACGGCTTTATTTGGAGCAAAACGAAGAAAATGATGAATAATGATGATCAGACATCCAATACGGCGTATCAATGCTAATTAGATACGATGTATCCCCTATTTTGAAGATTTCAAGACCTTGCCTGACTTTGAAGAATACGACGTATCCACATCTGGGTATACGCCATGTATTAAACTTGGTCGTTTTGAAGAGTACAAGATGTTTGAAGAATACGAAATATCGGAGATACGTTTTATTAGAACCCGAGCTATTTGAAGAACCCATGACGGGACTACGTGCGATACGGCGTATCCAATTCCATTGTTACGCTGTATCCAAAGGCGATTAGCTATTTTTCTAGAATATTTTATGAATGGAGCCTACGTAATATCTTCAATATTCACCTCAGCGAATACGTTGGATCAGGCCAGTTTCGTTGCCAAATTGTATTTCAGCCACTTAACTAAATTCGGTATTATTAATAAATGAATAATTTAATTATTTTCATTTTAGTAAAAAGTTTTGGGGACAGCGCCACCACAAGTTCGGCGGGGAACTTGAGAGGCAAAACACTGAATAACAATGGAAATTATTTTTGGAGGACGACATGTCTTTCACCAAAAGTTTTGGTCAACATTTCCCAATTGCAACTTTGTCATCACTAAAAGTGTCATCGCCCCTTCTACTTATCCTTGTGCTGAAATTCGACATTATGAATGTTAATACAAAAGTTGGGCGTTCCTTGTTTGGGTTCCTGTTCTTGTATCAATTAGATAATAATGCTTGGGGACCTGCGCACTATGAAAGCAACAAACACCGTTAGGCTTATCGAGGGATTGTCTCCCCCGATTATCCTTCGGCGTGAGAGTAAGTAATCGAATTTAGGGTTGTGAAGAGTTTAGGGTTTGTAAGTCGTACCTTTCCGAGAGCTATAGCGCCCTCTATATATAGACACGAAATCTTTGTTGGTTTCGTATTCCCCAATCTTCGGTGTATCCACCGATATCGGATATTTAGTATATATCTCTTTTATTTAAGAGATATCCCGTATCCTAATCCATAAATAGTTTTGGGTTTGGGCCCTGTAAGCCCAAACCGTCTAATTGGTAGTCCAATTATTATTATCGTAGCCCACTCGTGGTGGGCTTAATGTTAGTGGGTCATAGTATTCGGGTTCGTGATCCGAATATAGACTATACGTCATCATGTCCCCCCAGTCTAGTGTGCGCAGGGTAAAACCTGCGGATGCTAGACTAATAACAGCAGCGGCAAGCGTGGTGGGAAAGGATCACGTTTTTCCCGCCAAAAATGGGATACCATGTATCTAGTACAAAAATGCTCAACGTATTTCTTAAAATACGTGAAAGTGAACGTACCTGTTTGTATTCCAGCCACACGATGGAGATAGTGAAATCCACGTGTCATCTATCCAAGGCTAAGGGGAACCCTATATAAAGGGTTTCGTTTTTACTGTGTCAACCACAGTGAAAAAATGCCATTTTCTTCCTTCTTAAGAACTATCAATCAAGAAAAACAGAAACTGCAAAGGTAACCTTGTGNTTTCTTAAAATACGTGAAAGTGAACGTACCTGTTTGTATTCCAGCCACACGATGGAGATAGTGAAATCCACGTGTCATCTATCCAAGGCTAAGGGGAACCCTATATAAAGGGTTTCGTTTTTACTGTGTCAACCACAGTGAAAAAATGCCATTTTCTTCCTTCTTAAGAACTATCAATCAAGAAAAACAGAAACTGCAAAGGTAACCTTGTGTGCATTTGCTAGTAAAAATGGTACGCCAATTAGAAGAGTCCTGTCCGAGATGGGTGAGGATGAACTACGTAGGTTCACCTCTGATTACTTCATTCCTCTGGATGTGCATCCGGTTGTACCGGAGCCTAATGCCTGTATTGCGGATTTCCCTGAGGGGAAAATAGGGGTATACACGCGCTTCTTTGAATTTGCGAACCAGCGTGTGCCCATATCCTTATTTCTGAGTGACGTGCTCAACTTCTATCATTTGCATATCTCTCAGTTGCACCCACTAGGTGCAGCAAAGATAACCAACTTTGAAGTAAACTGCCCTTTGCTTGCGATTAATCCGACCATTAACCTTTTCCGCGCATTTTACCATACATCGTGGTCGAATGGGTGGGTAACTTTTTCGAAGCGCACGGGGCGCTATCAGTGTTACACCAAGAAGGTGGATGCCCTCAGGGATTGGAGAGAAATTTTTTTCTGGATAGATGATAGGGTTTTTACATCACTTTCGAAGTTCTATACTCAAGGGTCACTTCTAAGGGATGAGCGCCCGGATCCCGGTACGTACAGCGAGGAGGATGCGGAGACCATTAATGCGAACCGCATCCCAATCGTTCCGTACCCTGAGGAGTTTTTAGTCCACATGGGGCTTAGTCGTAACTATTTCCTCAGTGGTGGAGAAGTGCCAACTTTTCTGGATGGGAACGGCCGGGGTGGGTGCTTATCCTTTCTTTGTCTTCGCATAATGTTAGCGCCCTTGTAACTTGTACTTTAGCAACTAACTTATTTTTATTTGTTCATGCATTGCGCAGAGATGGACTTGTTTGCGGTGGTGAAGCTGGTAAAGCCCACACAAGTGACTGTGGGTGTGCGCCCCTTGAGGGAGGGTGAGTTGCCCATCTTGGAGGCAACATTTGGGCGCCTTTTGGAGTTTGCGCAAGGGGAGGCTTCTAATGCTTCGCACCTCATTGTGAATGCTACGCCTGTGCAAAATGTTCCGGCACAAGAAGTGGCAGTCCCGGATCCCGAGCGCGCGGAGTCGTCTGGTAGTGTCAGCGTCGTCAAAGTTGACACTGACTCAGAAGAGGAGCGCCAGGGCGCGAAGCGCAAGGCTGCTGATGATGCTGGTGAGGGGACCTCTAAGCGCAGACGTCGTGCTGTTATTGCGGACGAGTCTGCAGAAGAAGAGGCATCAGTGTCTATTGATGCGCAGAATGTCGTTGAGACTTCTCCTCCTAAGTAAGTGTTATTCTTGTTGAATGTTTATCTTATTTCCTTCCTTTTTGTTCCGCTGTCTAACACCTTTTCTCCTCTCTTTTGTAGGAATGATGCTGCGGGGGAAGATGCAGTGTCTGTTGATGAGTTGTCGCCGTCACAGACTACTCATCGTCCCTTGGAATTCCCCGGGAGGTGCAGCGTTGTTGTAAAGGGTGACAATGCCGCCTTCTACTGGGAATTTGAGCATTCCATGTGCCGTGGATGGTATTGCGCGTACGGCTGATATTCCTGATCTTCTGATGATGCCATTGTATGGCGAGGGAGACCTAATCACCATGAAGTTCATCCATGCTTTTGTGGAGTGCTCCTTGTTACCGACCGTAACTAGTAGCCGTAGTTGTCTTATTGGCCATATATTTTCTCCCGTGAAGACTGTTAACGATGATGTGGCGGGGATTAATTGGCTTTGTATCTCCGGCCGTAGTCTCTTGAAACAATGTTCATACATTATTTCCGCGGATGCTCCTCCATCAACGTACATACGGTGGATATTGTGACCTCCCGCATATATTTCAATGGTGAGTGGCTCCGCCACTGCATTGAGCCGCAGTCAACTTTGGGAAGGAAATTTCGTCCTTAGGAGAGAACCTCTGGCTGACCTTTTGCTTGACTTTGCGCTGCCATGATTGTATCATGTAAATTGTGTCTGCCTTGTCTTTAGGTGGTTCTTTTTTATCTCTGGTTCTTTGCTTATCCTTCCCTTCTTTAATGTTCTTGACTAAGTGGTCCATCCTGCCCTCTTTTACTAATTTATCAATTAGTTGGCGAAGTTGGACACACTCATTCGTTGTGTGGCCTTTCTGTCCATGATAGTCGCAGTACCCATTCCCTATGCGCTTTCCTTCTGGAGTGCGCATTGGTAGGGGTTTAGAAAAATTTGCTCCCTCTGTTGCGAATATCTCTCTAGGAGTTTTTGTCAATGGGGTATACTTGTCGTTCCCCCGTGCGCCTCCATCGTTGCGATAGCTTTTGTTACGATTGCCGCCATGGTCATTGGATTGTGTTGGGAATAAAACTAACAGTTACCACTATCAGGCTTATCAGAAGAAACTGCTGGAAGATTACACTAGCAGTGGAAACACCATTACCACTGCTAGCACATATAGTTACCACTGCTGGAGAATGCACTAGCAGTGGAAACACATTACCACTGCTAGTACATACTGTTACCACTGCTAATACGATAAGTATTATGATAAGTATGGAAATGATCTTGTAAATATTCTATTTAGTTAGTCTTATACTTATCTTGTAAAGGACTCCTTGTGTCCTATAAAAGGAGATCCTAGGATTAGGGTTTTACATAACTTTAATACACGAATTATTCTAGAGAGCTTCAAGGTGTAACCCTAGTGATAGCTAAGATCACTCGTATTATTATCATTAATAATATTGAAGCTTTGTGTTACATAC
>LBNU01016527.1:25017-94004 GCA_014162995.1 Artemisia annua | reverse complement strand
GTCATCCTAGTTCTTAGTGTAGGGTCCCACGGATGGCGCCACTTGTTGATACAAAAGTTGGGCGTTCCTTGTTTGGGTTCCTGTTCTTGTATCAATTAGATAATAATGCTTGGGGACCTGCGCACTATGAAAGCAACAAACACCGTTAGGCTTATCGAGGGATTGTCTCCCCCGATTATCCTTCGGCGTGAGAGTAAGTAATCGAATTTAGGGTTGTGAAGAGTTTAGAGTTTGTAAGTCGTACCTTTCCGAGAGCTATAGCGCCCTCTATATATAGGCACGAAATCCTTGTTGGTTTCGTATTCCCCAATCTTCGGTGTATCCACCGATATCGGATATTTGGTATATATCTCTTTTATTTAAGAGATATCCCGTATCCTAATCCATAAATAGTTTTGGATTTGGGCCCTGTAAGCCCAAACTGTCTAATTGGTAGTCCAATTATTATTATCGTAGCCCACTCGTGGTGGGCTTAATGTTAGTGGGTCATGGTATTCGGGTTCGTGATCCGAATATAGACTATACGTCATCAATGAACAATTATTGTTTAACAAACTAATAATGTGCCATTTAAAGGTCCGATAGATTAGTAAACCTTACAACACTTAATAAAAGGACTAGAATTTCTATTTTATCTGAAAATTAATGAATCACTGAAAAGTTTAATCATTGAAAGTTTATTATTGGATAAAAATGTTGAGTTGTTGCAACCAATTTTATAATTAAACAAATGTCAACATTAGTTGCAACTAATACTTGAGAATATGAAGAGTTGCATCACTTATATTGGGTGGAAATTAGGTTTACATAATAGGATCTTGTTAACAAGTTGCTTTCTTAAGTTTTTGTAAATATATCAAAAAGTGATGTTGATTGTTACGCAGTTTTTCAAGTATGTTAAGTCTTAATTTTCATATTTTTCTTATTTCTTGAAAGAGATGAGTTAGTGGGTAACTTTGTGTAAATTAATTTGTTGCCTAAAACTTTACTACAAAAGCAAATATGAATTAGGGGAGTTTATAAGGTATGTCCAGAGTTAGTTGAAGCCTAATAGGTGAAATCCGTATCCATAAACCTACATTGTTTGATCAAGTTTATAAACATGAGACTAAAACAAGTTTATTGATTTAGAAAAGAGAAAAATATGTGAGTCCAACTACGATTTTAATCTATATCATGTCCAATAAGCTTGAGATTATATCCATTAACATGATAAATTTCATAGCATCATAAGCAAGTATAATAAAGTTAATAACATTGGATAAGAAAGTTATACTAGTAGTGATTTAAATAAAATATAAGATGTCATAAAAAGTGTAATCGAGCCGATTCGAGCAGAGTACTATCAAGTTAGAGCTCGACTCAATAACTAAACTCGGGCTCAAGACTCGAATTAGGCTCGATCAAGCTTTAACTTTAAGCTCGAGCTCGACTCGCCCTCAAAAACTCAAGCTTGAAACTTGTCTCAAGCTCGAATGTGCATACTTTACAAACTCGAGCTCGATTGATAAACAATCGACATATTTAGCTCGACTCGGCTCACTTCTTATACAGTATACGCAATATATGGTAATTAAGTAATTGTATGTATATAAAAAGATAAATATGTATTTTATTTAAGAGATTTTTTTAACTTGTGTCATGGTGCAACTTTTAATCATTTAAGAAATCAAAATTACTATATTTACATGTATTTGATATTAATAGTTTCTGAATTTGTGATATTTATCAAATTTGTCACTATATTATATAGAAATAAAATCATTTAAAAAATCAAATGTGTTCATTTAATGCTTTAAACTTATGTCATCATGACACATGTTAGAAAAAACCCTTTAAAGCTTGATAAAACTCGCGAGTCTCACGAGCCGAGTATTTTTAATTATACTTTAACTCGACTTGGGTTCATAATCAAGTAGCTCAAGCTCGACTCTATTTGGGTCGAGTCGATCTCGAGAATTTCCGAGTTGATCGAGAATATTTACAAATTTTGACACTCATTTATACCTAGTGTCATTGCTATGGACGTTATAAAGTCCACAGTATTAATGCTCTTATAACGACTTTTTAAATGATTAGTGAAATTAAGATTACGATATGATATGCTAGTCTTTTTGGTAAGATTTTTTTATCTCTTAAATTTGAACTGTAACAATTTCTTCTTTGGTTAAATTTAGGCATGTCTGTCTTGTCAAGTCCCTTCGGCGGGACGATGTATTTTCGGAACTTTTGGCTTCATTTTATTGCTTTACGTGAGAATAAAATGCTTATAATGATAAAACGAAAACATGGTTTAGTAAAAATTACAAGACAACCTTAGACGTAACAACCAATATGAATTTTCTTTGATAATCTATATCACCGTCCTCTTCTATGGAAATATATATTGACTTACGATTATGACAAGTTAACCACATTTGACCTTAGCTTGCACATAATTTTACTAGAGAAT
Organism: Artemisia annua; assembly: GCA_014162995.1. Taxonomy (NCBI): domain Eukaryota; kingdom Viridiplantae; phylum Streptophyta; class Magnoliopsida; order Asterales; family Asteraceae; genus Artemisia; species Artemisia annua. The sequence continues at coordinate 91,552 of LBNU01016527.1, read as the reverse complement.
TGATTTGATAAAAAATAAATAAAGATTAAGAAAATGTCAAATTTTATCATCCAATGTACGCATGACTAAAGGGTGAAATGTTTGGAGGTTTTTATAAAATCTAATTATTATAACTTCACATACTAAAATGACTTTTCGATTGATCATTTGTAAGGTAACACGTACAAATGTTAAGGTAACACATGTAAAGAACCTTGTTTATCTTAATAATTTGTTGGTTTATTTTCATGATTAAACTTCCCTACGTGGGTTATCTAGGTCATCATTAAGTTTAACTTTGTGCTTATAGATAGTGCCATAGTGGTTATTACTTAGAAAACAAGATTGTGATCCCAAGTTTTTACTCTCTTATGTGGCACTTTTACTTTTACCTATAACTTTAGTAGTCCAACTTTTATATATGCCATGCATTGTAATTTTTCTTTAACGTAGGGTTTACTCTTTTTCTTCCGAAATATTTCTTATGGGGATTGATTCGCACACCATTTTTTTTTATAAACACACCATTTTGTACAATACTGTAATGCACAGAGAGTACACAGTACAAGACTGTAATACACAGAGTGTGATGCAAGAATAAAAAAAGTTGGTGTGCGAATCACCTCCCATTTCTTATACCTTGATTTGAACATATGTAAAAACATTTTGTGGGACCTCCCAGTGTGAGTACGGATATATGCTCACTCTAACTAGAACAAATGTAAATCTGTATACAATGTCTACGTAGTAATTAACACATCTTTTAGAAATATATATAGCGTAAAGTTATTGATTCGTACAAATCCTTACAGGATTTGAATGACTATATAAAAATGTTTGTTGATCATTTACACGCCCATGCATCTTCATATATGCTTTTACCAACCTATATTTATTTTAATGCCATCATGCAACTAACTAGTAGTCTAGTATCATCTTCAACTAGTTTGTGAGAATCTTTTTAGAATTATTTGCAAGAATGATCTGTATTTATGATGTAAACTAAGCTAAGTGCCTAAGTAGAGGGAGCAGGGAGGGTATATTTGTATAGAAATACTAATAGATGAGGAAAATGGATAAGGTATTAAGGTGTAGGTGGGGTTAAGGGGAGTTAGCCAAGATGACTACAAACAGAAACTGTCATAAACAGTGGAAGCAAAGCAAAGGAAAACCCATGTTTGATTCATGTGAGGATTGTCCCTTAACCCCATCCCATGTGCCATTTAACCAATTAAACTCAAAGCTTCCCTACTTTGCATTTCATTTCATGGACCCCTCCTTTACCCTTTTTCAAAATCTTGATCCATTTCTTATCCTCAAAAGTTGTGGCTTTTGTCCATTGCTTGGCACTCACTTACATGCCACCACTTTCCACTTCATCATACAATAATATACATGTATAGGTCAAATGTTAAGATAAATAAAAATGGAAAGGGTAAAAATAATTACTTGTCTCTTATTTCACTTAAATTTTGGTGTATGTCCCAAAATGTTGACATCCAATGTCCCGTCGAAAATAGCTCACCGAAAATAGTTTTGTTTTTTTCTTTGGGGTGGCAAGGGTTGAAGGGTTCAGAAACGGTAAATTATTATTTCTCGCTGCGTGTATTATAGCTGCTACACGCAGAAGGGATGTTATTCCCATTGATAATACACAATGCATTGGAGTTCAAGATAATTTGATTAATTTATATTGAAAGTTGTGTTGTTACATGAACATGGTACTTCTTTGATTGGTTGAAGTTTGAGCTAGTTGCTTATAAACATTTGGTATTTGCGAGGATAATGTATGTAACATGTGCCAATGCATATAGAAATTCGGGTTATATTGGAGATGTTTGTAAGAATATGCACATATCAAGAACAAATATACAATGATAAAAATTATTTGCTTATCTCTATGTCAAAATTATTCATAAAAACAATCTTTATGTCAATCATATTGTGTGCATTTTGGAATATGTCAGCTCGGTGTTGATGGCAAGAAATAGGAACCAATTTTGGTAAGAGATAATAATCAGGTACTGGACGTACTGAGTGTCCTTTAATCGATATTGATGTTGGTCTAAGTCTAACTTGGTACCGGGGGTTTATCGAGGTATATAGACCGGTTTGAAACAAATACAACAATAAACCGGAAATGATACATTTCAAGTCCCGAGCACTGAACCGAAGTTCAACCAGTCAGGGCGGGTTCTTGCTAGTACCCAGTTCGGCGGGACTCTGCTTGCTCCTTAATATGTCTTGTGGCACGATCTATATAAGATTAAAAAAATATTTTTGTAACTTGATTACAAGATTCTTATGTAAGAAATGAATATATTTAATTTGAGTTTTTAAATTAAAGCGCACAAACAAAAATACTACAAAAATTGGAGTTTCGATGATTACAACATTCTTTTGTAGCATTCTACATTTCTATGTCCTTTGTACGAGGCAAGCTGATTTCACATAAAAATCATAAAGCAATTTCACCTATCGTTTAGCAACTTTAAAAACTTATCACCATTTGTAGCAATTATGAGATGTGAGATTATAAATATATTTCTAACATGAATTCGTCTTTTTAACATAAGTTTTAGGCAAAGTCAACTGTGTGCACCATTTGTAGAAAAAGTCAACTACAATTTAGCTGTTGTTTTTATTTATATTTGGCTAGCTTGGACCACAAATGTAACTTTACAATAGACATTAGTGGTATGTGAGATGTATTATGTATCCTTTTATTTATATTTGCTAAGGAACAAATTCTTTTATTAGATAGCTTTTTCAAACATCTCAGTCTCTCAGATGACGCATGTACATAAGTTATTTATATCCTTGCCGCATGCTTATTGTCGCTGCCGTTTTCGCAAATAAATATATGTACTATATGCACTTTTAATAACAAAAATCGAAGTATTATACATTATTAGAGCATTTTCTGTGGCTCACTTACGATGCTCGCCGTTGGCATAGCATCGCTGTCACCATAGTGGTGGTTTAACAAAGGTACTTTCGTGACCGTTTCTAAACTTTCATTTTTTATCTTTAAAAGTTTACCCGATGAGATTTAATCATGACGTTTTATATAATGTCTAGCCACTAAACCGCCTTGATAATAATATGTTGCATGCTAAACCATATTGTCTAGCCACTAAACCGCCTTGATAATAATATGATGCGTATTTAAATTTGAAAACATCTGAAAAAAGGGACATGTGACATGCTGCCATTCTTACAAAGGCCTATATCTATCTTAGACAGCCTGGGCTATGTAACACTAGTACTAGTACTCCCAATAATTTTCTTCATGTCCAGCTACTCTACCAGCTGTCATCTTTGTCCTACGTGGAAACAGTGACCTCTCAACTTCAACTTTGCCATGTTGGCATCCCACTCATCTCAAGATTCTTTTAAATCCATTATTATCCAATGATGTCTTTTATCTATACAACATTCCCTTTTAAGAAAGTAAACAAAACGTAAACCATACATCTTCTTTGCAAAAAATTATGTATATGTGGTCTCATATAAGTTCGTTTGAAACTAGCTCGTATCCATTAGCAAGCTCCTTTTACTTTTCAATACAATATACAATTCATATATATTAATCTAGCTAGTCAAATAAATGAAAAATATAAAGAGACGATAATTACACCATCATGTAAAGATAAAGTTAAATACAAATAGTGGTGGTCGTGTCATATACTCTCACATATGATTGAAGTAGTATAATGATTAATGTGAATTATGAAAGGTGTAACACCCAAAATAATTGGAAATGCCGCAGTTATAAAACTTGTGCAAGAAGCATAGATCACAAGGGTTTAGAATAAAGTAAGACTTACGATAAATACACTATTTGGAACCATCTGGTGTAATTTTTAATGGAACTGATTTGTGCACTCTAATTTTTTAGAGCCTTAGGTGTGGTCCTTGTTGTGCTTCGTCACTCCAACGTGGCAAGCTTGTCACAGCTTGTCACCACACCGGCCCAGCTTGTTGTCCTTCGCCATCAGCCTTTCGTTGTGCAGACGACGAGCTTGAAAGTCTGCAAGTATTGTACATTTTTTTTTAATATTTATTTATAATGGTTGTGTATGTGAATAAGTGTGTATGTGAGACCCAAATGAAGTTGTTGTGTTTAGTTGCGATAGGGGGAGGGGGTTGTTTTATGGTGATGTAGCACCCCATGAGCCCAAATGACAAGCTAAAGCTTGTCACGATACCTAAAGCTTTTATTGACACACTTTAATGAATAAATAGTTAAAATATAATGTCAATATTCTACAATTACTTAATGTATTGAATTATAGTGTCAATCAATTCTTAATATATGCAAATCAATTTTCAATTTTTAAATAGCAAGGAATTGCGATTACGAAGTTTTTGAATTTTAGTACCAAATGTCATACTCTTATTTAGTGGCCCTTAATAAAAGTGATCCGCTAGCATATTAATTTTTAAACATTTAAACAAAATTAAATAATAATATATTTTTTTATTTGGGTTGTATAAATACATTTTATGGGAGGTTAAATGGGTTTTTTTTTTTTTTTTTTTTTCTTTTTTCTTTTTCTTTTTTTTTTTTTTTATAATTATTTGATTAGTTTGAAGTAGTTAGAATGTTGGTTTCATTGCGATTATTAAAACTCTAATATCAGTTTTCTCACAAAAAGTGTTTAACTAAAGTTTGTGCGTATGCAAATTTCTCAAGTTTGTTGGGATGTTTCTTTCTTCATCATGTAGTTATAGTAAAATCAATTAGTTATGTGAGGTACAAAAGGAAGTATGAGCTTAAATGATTACGCATTTACGTAAGCATGAGACGAAGATCTTGTTTTGTTCATTTTACTTTTTGACGAGTTTTTATTTTATTAGAATTGATTGGCACACTTTCAAAAATGATTGGAACACTCTATTTGTGTATTAAATATTTGTACAGTATTAATATTGTGCTTCACCTGTTTGTACATATGAGTGTCCCAATAACATTTTGAAGTGTGCAAATTACCTCCCTTATTTTATAGGTCCAAAAATTTTAGCTTTCGTTATTCGCTAACTCTACTATCAAAAGCTACTTACATAACTAAAAATAAAAGCACATAAGCACTATAAAATATTCGTTCCATTCTAAAAGCTATAGTCTTTATTTTGATATTTGTATGTCTCAAAATAATTGTCCAACTTTTGTATCAACTAATCAAAAAAGAGTTTAGTGAATGAAGTTGTCATTTGATTGGTTAAAAAGTATAGTGTTTTCACTTTTATTAAACCGTAGATTTTTTGTTTGTGGATAATAACATGAAACTAAAGGAATATTAATTAGGGCAAATATCATAAAAAAGCACTATACTTGCAAAGAAAGTCACTTTTGGGTATCGAACAAAATTTTTTCCTCTTTTGGGTACTGAACTTTCATTTTTTGGCCTCTTTTGAGGCACTTTGTGACATTTTTGCCCCTGGATTTTTAATAATTTGAGGGGCAAAATCGTCACAAAGTGCCTCAAAGAGGCTAAAAAATAAAAGTTCAGTACCCAAAAGAGGAAAAAAATTTGTTCGATACCCAAAAGTGTATTTTAGGACAAGTATGATGCTTTTTTATGGTATTACCCCTATTAATTAAGATTCATAAACCTCTAAAAATTGAAAAATAATATACCACAATTAAAATACTGTAATGTTCGGATCACACACAAGGCTTGAAAACATATTCGGCAAATCCGGATATCCAGAAATGAACCACAGCTCCGGACATCCTGATGTCTACAAATGAATCACAACTTCGGCACATCCGGATATCCACGAAAGAACAATGCTATTGAAGTACAGACCATCTACAAGACGTAGTAAAATCCAAGCCTAAGCTACTATTATGCCACCACCATTCTAAGCTACTATTATGCCACCACCATTCTAAGCTACTATTATGCCACCACCATCCTCTTGGTACAAGAATTACAACATCTAGTCGTCATGCTACAATTATGTGATATCTGATCACACGTCTAAGAATAATACGATATCTAATCGTCACCTTATCATGTCGTGATATCTAATCACGTTCTAATAGCTAAAGGATATCTAATAGTCACAACATCATGTCGTGATATCTTATCACATTTTACTAGATGATGTGATCAAATAAGTACTATATTTATACATCATTTATCCTATATATTTTGTTTATTTACTATGACTTTAGAGCACTCCCAATGGTAACCCAAGTTATTATATAACTCAGCGCCACGTCAGCTTTAACACAATAACTCAACACAATAACTCAACACCCACATCAATAACTCAGCAATAACTCAGCTTTAACACATTAACTTCAACTATTTTCAAATTCAACCCTCAACTAAATCTAATATTTCATTTAATACTTAACAAAACACAACTTATATATTAATAACTAAAATTTAAACATACATTAAACAAACTACAACAAACTACAGCAAACATTAAACATAAAATACGATAATTAAACATAATACGATAATTAAACATAAAACTACGAATTAGTAAAATAAGGGGGCCTTTTGTAATTTCCCATATCTTAAATTCAAAATCTATAAAAGTTCACAGGGGTGAAAAGTGTCAAATTTTTTTATTTTTTTATTATTTTTTTTTTTTTTTTTAAAAAAAGAAGCCTTAACGTGGCGTTAAGGGGTTAACGCCACCCATTAACGCCACGTTAACGCCGGTAGCTGCAATGGATAACGCACCAATAACGCGCGTTATTGGCCCCTAACGTACCCCATTGCATTACCATTGCTCCTGCTCTTATATAAGAATCGTTACTTAATCGTTTACTTTTGTGATTCTTAGTAATTCTGGAGCAAAAATGGAAAAGATTCGGAAAACGACTTTATTTGGAGCAAAAAGGAAGAAAATGAAGAATAATGAAGATCAGACATCCAATACGGCATATCAATGCTAATTTAGATACGATATATCCCCTATTTTGAAGATTTCAAGACCTTGTCTGACTTTGAAGAATATGACGTATCCATATATGGGTATACGCCCTATATTAAACTTGGTCGTTTTGAAGAGTATAAGACATTTGAAGAATACAGAATATCAGAGATACGCTATATAAGAACCCTAGCTATTTGAAGAACCCATGACGGGACTACGTGCAATACGGCGTATCCAATTCCATTGATACGCTGTATCCATAGGCGATTAGCTATTTTTCTAGAATATTTTATGAGCAGAGCCCACGTAATATCTTCAATATTCACTTCAGCGAATACGCTATATCAGGTCGTTGCCAAATTCTATTTTACCCACTTAACTCAATTCAATATTATTAATAAATGAATAATTTAATTATTTTCATTTTAGTAAAAAATTTTGGGGACGACGTCACCACAAGTCAGCGGGGAACTTGAGAGGCAAAACACTGAATAAAAATGGTAATTATTTTTGGAGGACGACATGTCTTCACCAAAGGTTTTTGTCAACATTTCCCAACTTTGTTATCGCTAAAAGTGTCATCGCCCCTTCTACTTATTCTTGTACTGAAATTCGACATTATGAACAATTATTGTTTAACAAACTAATAATGTGCCATTTGAAGGTCCGATGGATTAGTAAACCTTACAACACTTAATAAAAGAACTAGAGTTTCTATTTTATCTGAAAATTAATGAATCACTGAAAAGTTTAATCATTGAAAGTTTATTATTGGATAAAAATGTTGAGTTGTTGCAACCAATTTTATAATTAAAACAATGTCAACATTAGTTGCAACTAATACTTGAGAATATGAAGAGTTGCATCACTTATCGGGTGGAAATTAGGTTTACATAATAGGGTCTTGTTAACAAGTTGCTTTCTTAAGTTTCTGTTAATATATAAATACGTGATGTTGATTGTTACGCAGTTTTTCAAGTATGTTAACTCTTAATTTTCATATTTTTTTTCTTATTTCATGAAAGAGATTAGTTAGTGGGTAACTTTGTGTAAATTAATTTGTTGCCTAGAACTTTACTACAAAAGCAAATATGAATTAGGGGAGTTTATAAGGTATGTCCATAGTTAGTTGAAGCCTAATAGGTGAAATCCATATCCATAAACCTACATTGTTTGATCAAGTTTATAAACATGAGACTAAAACAAGTTTATTGATTTAGAAAAGAGAAAAATGTGTGAGTCCAACTACGATTTTAATCTATATCATGTCCAATAAGCTTGAGATTATATCCATTAACATGATAAATTTCATAGCATCATAAGCAAGTATAATAAAGTTAATAACATTGGATAAGAAAGTTATACTAGTAGTGATTTAAATAAAATATAAGATGTCATAAAAAGTGTAATCGAGCCGATTCGAGCAGAGTACTATCAAGTTAGAGCTCGACTCAATAACTAAACTCGGGCTCAAGACTCGAATTAGGCTCGATCAAGCTTTAAACTTTAAGCTCGAGCTCGACTCGCCCTCAAAAACTCAAGCTTGAAACTTGTCTCAAGCTCGAATGTGCATACTTTACAAACTCGAGCTCGATTGATAAACAATCGACATATTTAGCTCGACTCGGCTCACTTCTTATACAGTATACGCAATATATATTAAGTAATTGTATGTATATAAAAAGGTAAAGATGTATTTTATTTAAGAGATTTTTTAACTTGTGTCATGGTGCAACTTTTAATCATTTAACAAATCAAAATTACTATATTTACATGTATTTGATATTAATAGTTTCTGAATTTGTGATATTTACCAAATTTGTCACTATATTATATAGAAATAAAATTATTTAAAGAATCAAATGTGTTCATTTAATGCTTTAAACTTGTGTCATCATGACACAAGTTAGAAAAAACCCTTTAAAGCTTGATAAAACTCGCAAGTCTCACGAGCCAAGTATTCTTAATTATACTTTAACTCGACTTGGGTTCATAATCAAGTAGCTCAAGCTCGACTCTATTTGGGTCGAGTTGATCGAGAATATTTACAAATTTTGACACTCATTTATACCTAATGTCATTGCTATGGACGTTATAAAGTCCACAGTATTAATGCTCTTATAACGACTTTTTAAATGATTAGTGAAATTAAGATTACGATATGATATGCTAGTCTTTTTGGTAAGATTTTTTTATCTCTTAAATTTGAACTGTAACAATTTCTTCTTTGGTTAAATTTAGGCATGTCTGTCTTGTCAACAGGGCCGGCTTTGAGGGTGTGCAAGGTGCGCGACCGCACAGGGCCCCAAAATTTTTAAAGGCCTCAAAATTTGTCCCGTTAATAATTATATGTATGTGTACACATATTTTCACAAAGAAAAAAGTATTTAGATGAGAAAGTATCTTAAATGACTAATATTTTAGCACGTTTAGCTAACTAATTGAATTATATATAAATGGTGACACTTTATATATACAATTCCTTATCGAAAGGCCTCATTATTTAATTTCGTACATGGCCCTCAAAAATTTCATAAATTCATGGGACGGCCGTCAAGTCCCTTCGTCGGGACGATGTATTTTCGGAAATTTTGGCTTCATTTTATTGCTTTACGTGAGAATAAAATGCTTATAATGATAAAACGAAAACATGGTTTAGTAAAAATTACAAGACAACCTTAGACGTAACAACCAATATGAATTTTCTTTGATAATCTATATCACCGTCCTCTTCTATGGAAATATATATTGACTTACGATTATGACAAGTTAACCACATTTGACCTTAGCTTGCACATAATTTTAATAGAGAATTGATTTGATAAAAAATAAATAAAGATTAAGAAAATGTCAAATTTTATCATCCAATGTACGCATGACTAAAGGATGAAATGTTTGGAGGTTTTTATAAAATCTAATTATTATAACTTCACATACTAAAATGACTTTTCGATTGATCATTTGTAAGGTAACACGTACAAATGTTAAGGTAACACATGTAAAGAACCTTGTTTATCTTAATAATTTGTTGGTTTATTTTCATGATTAAACTTCCCTACGTGGGTTATCTAGGTCATCATTAAGTTTAACTTTGTGCTTATAGATAGTGCCATAGTGGTTATTACTTAGAAAACAAGATTGTGATCCCAAGTTTTTACTCTCTTATGTGGCACTTTTACTTTTACCTATAACTTTAGTAGTCCAACTTTTATATATGCCATGCATTGTAATTTTTCTTTAACGTAGGGTTTACTCTTTTCTTCCGAAATATTTCTTATGGGGATTGATTCGCACACCATTTTTTTTTATAAACACACCATTTTGTACAACACTGTAATGCACAGAGAGTACACTGTACAAGACTGTAATGCACAGAGTGTGATGCAAGAATAAAAAAAGTTGGTGTGTGAATCACCTCTCATTTCTTATACCTTGATTTGAACATATGTAAAAACATTTTGTGGGACCTCCCAGTGTGAGTACGGATATATGCTCACTCTAACTAGAACAAATGTAAATCTGTATACAATGTCTATGCTATAAGTAGTATGTCATTGAATTTAAGTACGTAGTAATTAACACATCTTTTAGAAATATATATAGCGTAAAGTTATTGATTCGTACAAATCCTTACAGGATTTGAATGACTATATAAAAATGTTTGTTGATCATTTACACGCCCATGCATCTTCATATATGCTCTTACCAACCTATATTTATTTTAATGCCATCATGCAACTAACTAGTAGTCTAGTATCATCTTCAACTAGTTTGTGAGAATCTTTTTAGAATTATTTGCAAGAATGATCTGTATTTATGATGTAAACTAAGCTAAGTGCCTAAGTAGAGGGAGGGTATATTTGTATAGAAATACTAATAGATGAGGAAAATGGATAAGGTATTAAGGTGTAGGTGGGGTTAAAGGGAGTTAGCCAAGATGACTACAAACAGAAACTGTCATAAACAGTGGAAGCAAAGCAAAGGAAAACCCATGTTTGATTCATGTGAGGATTGTCCCTTAACCCCATCCCATGTGCCATTTAACCAATTAAACTCAAAGCTTCCCTACTTTGCATTTCATTTCATGGACCCTCCTTTACCCTTTTTCAAAATCTTGATCCATTTCTTATCCTCAAAAGTTGTGGCTTTTGTCCATTGCTTGGCACTCACTTACATGCCACCACTTTCCACTTCATCATACAATAATATACATGTATAGGTCAAAATGTTAAGGTAAATAAAAAATGGAAAGGGTAAAAATAATTACTTGTCTCTTATTTCACTTAAATTTTGATGTATGTCCCAAAATGTTGACATCCAATGTCCCGTCGAAAATAGCTCACCGAAAATAGTTTTGTTTTTTTCTTTGGGGTGGCAAGGGTTCGGAAACAGTCACAGGGTAAGCCTGTTAGGCCGCGTACATTTGAGCTAAAGACACGTCTTCTGAAATAGTCTTAACAGAGAAAACTTGATTCGTTTATCATTTACTCCTATGTTGGTAAGTGTGTGTGATGTTCATATGTAACTATGTATGGGCGGTATTTATGGCATTAATTCTTTTNTTTTTTTTTTTTTTTTTTTTTTTTTTTTTTTTTTTTTTTTTTTTTTTTCAAGGCAAACACACAGACATAACTATAACACTCCGTATATAAATTTTCACACGATCACGGAAATCTCATTTTCTTCCTTTGAGCTTACCGCATTTTGATTCATGATATATGCATCTCATGGTTACCGCTAGCCGAAAGATCTTTGGTCCAAATGGTAAACGAGATGTATATATGTCAAATAATTGCAGTGATCAGCAATTAATTATCAAGTATAACTATTCCAATTGTACTTAAGTCAATAGTTTTATGAAGATTTAAGCAACTAATACTAAGCTTTCGACTTTTTAATATCATATCACTACTTGATGATGCATGCGTTGGTACTTGGTAGTTTGGAATATTCACCTTCTCCCGAAAAATGCTAGCAAATGTCAACTTGATGTATGCATTTTCCTAATCTTTTCAATTTCATGTTCATAAATTTAAAGCACATCTTTTCAATATCATGTTCTAAACTTAAATATGACAGTATTTTCTTTAGTAAAATTGATGGCTTCTTTCTCTAATGCCACTTTTTTAAATAACATTTAGTTACAACTTAAAAGAATATGAATTTAATTCCCTTATAACATATAAAGTCATTTAAGAAAAAGTTTCATAGATATCATTACTTCAACCTTAAATACAAAATTCAATTATGATGTAATATGCTTAGAAACAAATCCAAAGTTTATCCTTTATGGAACTTGTAAAAAGCAAATCTTCACTTCAAAGTTTGTAAAAAGAAAGCCACTTGTGAAAAGTGACTTTGGTCAATGAATATGGCCAAAATTACAAGTTTGTGTTTGCTTTATGGATTAAGTTTCTCCCAAAAGCCTTTTGATGTGATAACATATGAAATTTTTTTTTGGAAGTTTATCGAATAAATGTTACATAAAGGTGTTGGTGTGGTATGCTGATAAAAAAAAAAGGCTCGAACACATTTTAGATTCAGCTAACAATTCTTTCCAAATGACTTAATAGCTGAAAGAATATACACATGCAAGGATGGTTAGTATTTTTCTCCAAAAAAAAGTAGTCACAACGAATCACGATGCTCTAATACGATTTCTTTTTATCATTTATTCACAATTAACTAGATAAATAGACAACATTTTACCAACTTTTTTTATGGTCAAAGTTGTAAAAAGCTACTATGAAAGATACTTCCAAGTTACAAGTAAAGTTTACAATAATCTATCTTAATGGCATTCATCCGAAAACTCAGTGATACCTAATCAAGCTTTTTGGGGAGATAAAGACTCGATCGATCATGCAAAATCAATCTTTAAGGACCGATTCCAGTGTGTCGTCTCTAGTAAACAAAGACGATTGAAAAATATATTATTAACACCAGTTTATATCTTCTTTTTTTTTCAAATTCTCAATGATCAACTTCTATTTTTTTTCTTATCAGTAACTAGTAGAACTGCTATATGCTTTCCACATTTAATTTTACTCTTGAAGTAACTCTTGAAATGGTTATGGGTTTACACTGAAAACTTTTTTTGGGCTGTTGTCATGTCATAAGTGGGCCCAGTTCTATTGAATACCATGCCATACTTGTGACTTGTGACATCTACTGTACCAATGTGACAAAATATTAATGTGTTGTTGTACATTTTCAACATGGGGTAACACTCTTTTCAATGTTTCCATCTTTGTTTTCGCATTTTTTCAAAATTTATATGTTTGCAATTTCGGTTTTGTTTTTTGTGTGGGCTAATACCAATTTTCTTAAGAGAGAGCTTTGTAGTTTGTTCAATTGATTTCCTAGGGGGTGAACCCGAATGTGTAGGGATCTAGTTTCCCAAATGCTCGAGTGTCACGGTCGTCAAAAAATAAAAAAGAAAATGGTATCAGAAAAGCGGATGGATTGGGCAACTTCAACAGGAGAATACGTGCTACGTGTATAAGTCAAAATGTTTCTCTCTATTGTGGGTCATAACAGATCATGTATTCATGTGTATACAACTCAAAGTGTCGCATAGTGTTCGGGTTGAATTACAAAAACCAGCTCGTCTGAACGAAATATAACCAGGGGCACATGTGATTTTCTTTGTAATTAGGAACAAATATTATGAATGGATAGCAATACTCACGTCACAACTAAAACCAACTCCTTTCAACTATTAAGTGAATATCTCAAACTTTATCACCTTAGGTCCTTAGTCAAGATTCAGCAACTACAAGAGGTAAAGAATAAGCGAACGTATCAAATCATGGGCCAAATCACCCAAGATTAGCCCAAAACCATATCATAGGCTGAATCACCCAAGTTTGGCCCGATACCAAAACCTGGACCCAATATATACTCTTGAACAACTTTCAGTTGTACTTTCACTATTGTAGTGTTTCTAAAACGTGTAACAAAAATTATATTAAATTTGTTCAAAAAAAAAAAAAAAAATAGAGGAAATGACTACAGCTTCTTCGCCATGTATGCTAAAATGTTGGGACAAGCCGTAAGGGGACCAACCATTACGATCGGTCTAAGCACGAATATCAAATATGTTATCAGCTTCTTCACCATGTATGCTGAAATGTTGGTTCGAAGATTTTAAAGTTATGGGAAATGATTCGCACTCTTAAAATTTATTGGGACACTCCACTGTGTGCGACAGACAGTTGTACATTAGATATAACTTGCTTTAAATACTTGTACAATGGAGTGTCCCAATAAGATTTGAGAGTGTGTCAATCACCTCCCATTATATGGAACATATACAAGAGAGACTAATTGCATGTTACCAGTACTTTAATGTAAGAAAAAATCACAAAGAAAAGATGCACACAAAGTGAGCTCAGGTTTTAAGTACTGATTAGGTTTTAGCCTGTTAGTAATGCTAAAAGGAAAAGTTACATCTACTCAAAAACCATCATTTACGAACAAACCACAAAATTTGCATCTTCATATTTCATCCAACGAAAGTTTTGATACATACATTTTTTTCAAAAATACATCAACAGCCATAACTTGCATGATTATATAGCATTCTCTTTTATATTCGTCATCATCGGGAAAACAAAATCCTAATCAGCAGAAAACTAGTCCTAATCCGCTATCTCTCCTTCCTCCAATTCTTCTTGAACAACTGCACAAGCGATATCTTCTTCTTTCATTGGTAAACATCACATAAACCATCAAAATCAAGAAAATCATCAGGGTTCGTCTCTGAGATAAGATTGGAATAAACATCAACCAACTCGGTGTCAAAGTCAAAGTCCATCAAATCATCAACTCCAAGTTTCGTTATCAATAGACTCTTGCTCTTGTGTATCTATTTTGCTATTTGATTTATTCAAGAGATCTAAAACAAGAGGATCTGAAGACTCGCCATCTTTGATTTCTTCTTCCTTGAAGTACATGCCTTTAGGTTTGTCTTAGGCTGCTTTGGACGAGTAATAATGTCCTTGACCACTTTAAAATCTATGCTATGTGAAGGAAGGAACACGTGAATGACAGGATACTCGATAATAACTAATTTGGCTAATTGTTCACGGAGCGGGGCGTGCATGTCCAACTCGCGGAACGGTGATCTCAGTTGCTGCATTCAAACAAAACCATTGCTGAAGCTTTAGAAATTGAAAGCGTAACTAGAACACAAATGCGGAATGAGCAGGTCAAAACATGTAATTTTCGTGTGCAAATAAAGGAAGTGTCGGGTTGTGATTACCTGGGAAAAAAAATTATATATAAATATTCAGCGAGCGATATTATTCTAATAATACTCTATTCTTTAGAATAAAAAGAAAAAGAGTAATACTTTAAATTTACACTTTGGACGACTTTCAACTAGTTCAACCAAATTGATTTGCTTCTTAGGCAAAAAGATTAAAAATCATTTTACATATTTGAACCGTTAGAGATGACGTACATAACTCACTTTTAATGATACATAAATAAGTGATATTTGCCCACAAAGCATACTGGTCATTATATACAGGAGTAGATAGCAGATATTTAATAACTAAAGAAACCGAACACACAACAACGAAAAAATATACAAAGGTGTAAGTAGAAAGAAAACCTGTGGGTGTTTGCTAACAAAAAACTAGAGGGATTCCACAGGCTCGAGGCAAAAGGGCCGCAACAGGTGGTTCAGAGGACCAGGTTGGTTCTGAATCACCGGGCAGATACTTGAACTTTCACGAGAGAAAGTCATAAAGTTCGAAATTGTCTTATGAGAGTTATGTGCTGCCACCAAACAATCAAAGTGGACAAAGAGTATATGCGTTGCTTATGAATCCTATTGTGGTTGCACGTTTATGGTCATTTAATTCTGAAGATTTCATATTACCTCCAAATAGTAATTTCATATGCTTCCTAATGAGCATGCACCGGGTAAGCTTTTGATGCACTATTGTACACGCTTGAGAAAATAAATTAAAAATCAGAACTTTAAAACATTTGTGGTTTGTTAATTAGGAATCAACAATATAGAGTTAATGGGGAATGAAATCGAGGATTCGAAGCTTTGGAACACGGAAAAACCCTTTCTTTACAGCAAGGTGTTTTCAAGTTGCGGTAAACCTTACTTTTTCAAAAAAGATTTCAGATCTAAGTTCCGTAGAGGTGACAAAATGGTATAGTCTGGCGGGCTGGGTAATAGTTCAATTAGCAATTTTGTACAGGTCAAAACGGGCATGTAAGGTTAGCTTGACCCGAAATCGTTTTTGCTAAATTTTGTCTATTGAGTTCATTTGTAGATAGTTGTCATATATAAATATATCTATTCATTATGTTGTAACATATTATATCATCAGCAGGCAAGTTTTTCGACTAAGATGTTTAGGTAGTTGTATGCATCATAAATACATTTTTTTGCAACTTTCTACCCGATTGACCCATCTATCTTTTTGTCACATGTTAGAGATAAAACATAACCTCGCACAATCCATCATCTATATCTTTTTTCATACAAAATCAATCGGAGAAAATGAAGCTTAAAGAAGTGAGATTTTAATGCAATCACATTAGTCGTAGACAGTGCAAGTTATTGCTACATGCTGAACTCGGCAAAGAGTCAGTAAAACAGATCAGGAAAAAAGGTTCAGATTCTCATAATACACAAGGTACAGAAGATGATCTTGTGTCCGCTAATACTTTCAGGAGACACAAGATCATCTTCTGTACCTTGCGTATTATGAGAATCGGAGCCTTCTTTCTTGATATGTTTTACCGACTCTTTGCCGATTTCAACATGTAGTAATAACTTGCACTTTCTATAACTAATGTGATTGCATTGAAATCTCGCTTCTTTAAGCTCCTTTCCAGCTTCATCGAAATCATGTGACTTTCGATCGATTATGTCTGAGAAAAGATATAGACGATGGGTTGTGTTGGGTTCTATTTCTATCTCTAACAGGTGACAAAAAAATAGCTTGAATGGAAATGGGTCAATCGGGTAGAAAGTTGGAAAAAGTGTATTCATGATGCATAAAACCTAAATCATTTTACTCGAAAAACTAGACTGTTTATAATGCATCAAAAGCTTACATGGTGCATGCTCATTAGGCAACATATGAAATTACTATTTGGAGGTAATATGAAATCTTCATAATTAAGCGACCATACATGTGTAGCCACAATAGGATTCATAAGCAAGGCACACACTCTTTCTCCCCTTTGATTGTTTGGTGGCAGCACAAAACTCTCCTACATAAGCCGATATCGAACTTTATGACCTTCTCTCGCGTACTTAAGGGCCTAATAGAAAGCATACGTGATTAGTTTCAAAGTGAGATAATCATAATGTCATATATCCCCACTTTAAACCTTAAAATGTCATATTTATCCAAACAAAATCATAATCATAATGTCATATATACCCAATATAAACGTCATATTTGTCATATGTTTATCATTAAATCATGTAAAACTAAACTTACATCATTTAGTACACAAAATTATTATATAAGGTGTAACCTTGTAAAACCATATACTCCAGACGCGTTGGACTGTTGGAGGCATTCAACCTCCTCATTAAATTGATAAAATGAACACCAAAAGTTTAATGCAAAATTAACATGCCTCACATGCCCTCAAATATCCTTAATTGCCATCATATCCTCATGAATTCAAAATAGTAAAAAAAATAACAATCTTATTAAAAAAAAATTGCTTACAAAAATTGACATAAGATTAAAAATGAATGTAGAGTTGTGGCAGCATGTGAAATACCCTTTCTTCCAGTCGACAGAGGCAAAGTTTTATTGTTATTTTGCATTTAAAACAGCCAATAGAAATATGACAACTAATAAAAAAAAAAAAACATAAAATAGATAAACTTAAGTAATATTTAGTTGGGAGCATAATATTCATATCTTTAAGACAAAAAGTTATGATCCAGACGTGCACATAAAACTCAAAGGACATATGGACAAACATTGCTCTGTGTTGAACTTACCACTCACCCCTCCGCAAACGTGAGCCACATGGACATTACCCATCTCATATTCCATCATAGCCACGTTATTATATGTTGCAGCCGTGTGAGAGTGAGAGTCCACATGTGAACTGTAAAAGGAACAGAACACGGTAAAATTGAAGATATTGAAGATATCAACAGCAGGTCAAAGGAAAAAAAAAACTTTAACAAAGAAAAATAACTCTATTGAATGGGAAAACGCGAAACTGTTTAACTAAAAGAAACATATGTTGTTCAATGTGTTAACTTTTAATT
Organism: Artemisia annua; assembly: GCA_014162995.1. NCBI lineage: Eukaryota > Viridiplantae > Streptophyta > Magnoliopsida > Asterales > Asteraceae > Artemisia > Artemisia annua. Next base: position 73,392 of record LBNU01016527.1, on the reverse strand, counting down.
GTGTCAAGATAGTCGAGTGTTAATATCCCCTTTGTTGATAAATCGTTGCCTATACACAAGATTCATTATTAGGTGAATTTTTTTCCATGTGATCATTAAGAGTTTTACATGAATGGACATAACTACGCCAATTTTCACCTGATTAATTAGTGTGGTAAAGAACTACTGCAAGGATGATGTATGTCAAACGTAAGTCATAAGAAATAAGTAGAAATTGGTCGAGCTTACACTAATATATTATCATAAAATTATGCATCAAGAATGACACAATAATCTAAAAAAAAATCAAATGAACAACCAATAAATATAAACATACTATGATACTAACCAAAAAGAAACAACCTTCCGTTTGATAACTTATGGTGCGTTTGATTTAAGTATACTTATATTGGAAAATTAGGGTTTTTTTGGGAGAAGATGGGTCGGGTTTCTTTGTCAAAAATATAGACTTTTAGTCCACGTTTATCAACGAATTTGTATTAAAGTCCCTCCACAAAACTGGGTATTTGGTTAGTGACTATAAAATTGTTTGGTTAGAGATTTACTTTTAAAAATAGGTATCAAACCCCAAGACAGCTACTACGTATTTTCTAAACACACCAATAGTAGTAGGTTTCTAAACATATAACCATAGTTGTTAAGATCCCGATCCTGATATTAAGATCTTACGATTTTATGATTTTAAAAAGAAAAAATGATTTGGATTCTACGTAGGATCTTAACAAGCTTAAGATCTTATAGGATCTTGATCTTGAGCATAGGATCTTAAGATCTACTCCGATCAGATCTTACTTTTCTCGAACTGCAAACTAGAAAATTACAAATTTATGGTTTATGTTTTTAAATAATTTAAAAAACATGTGATTCTTCTTAAACATTCCATATTCATAATTTAGGACAACATTTTCATGAAAAATTAATATGATTTCATGTTTATGATATATAATAATTTGTAGATTTGAATAATATTACTATTAAAATAGGTTTATTCTCCATAATGTTTACATTAGCAACCGAATCAATATATAATACAATTGTCTTGTAACACAAATAAACCTTAATGGGCCTAACAGAATACTAATGACATAAACCCAATGGGCTAGAATGCACAGCTAATACTCCCCCGCAGTTTGAGCGGGAGGTTTTCGAACGTTCAAACTGGATCGAAAATCAAGAAACAATGCAGCAGGAAGTCCCTTAGTAAATATATCCGCATACTGAAAACGAGACGGAACATGAAGCACACGAACTTGTCCCGATGCAACATAATCACGAACGAAATGAATGTCAATCTCAATGTGTTTCGTACGTTTATGTTGAACAGGATTGGTAGACAAATATACGGCACTAACATTATCACAATAAACAATAGTAGCAGTAGACAATGGGGTGTTAAGCTCACGNCTAAAAAAATCAAATGAACAACCAATAAATATAAACATACTATGATACTAACCAAAAAGAAACAACCTTCCGTTTGATAACTTATGGTGCGTTTGATTTAAGGTTTGATTTAAGTATACTTATATTGGAAAATTAGGGTTTTTTTGGGAGAAGATGGGTCGGGTTTCTTTGTCAAAAATATAGACTTCTAGTCCACGTTTATCAACGAATTTGTATTAAAGTCCCTCCACAAAACTGGGTATTTGGTTAGTGACTATAAAATTGTTTGGTTAGTGAGATTTACTTTTAAAAATAGGTATCAAACCCCAAGACAGCTATTTTCTAAACATATAACCATAGTTGTTAAGATCCCGATCCTGATATTAAGATCTTACGATTTTATGATTTTAAAAAGAAAAAATGATCTGGATTCTACGTAGGATCTTAACAAGCTTAAGATCTTATAGGATCTTGATCTTGAGCATAGGATCTTAAGATCTACTCCGATCAGATCTTACTTTTCTCGAACTACAAACTAGAAAATTACAAATTTATGGTTTATGTTTTTAAATAATTTAAAAAACATGTGATTCTTCTTAAACATTCCATATTCATAATTTAGGACAACATTTTCATGAAAAATTAATATGATTTCATGTTTATGATATATAATAATTTGTAGATTTGAATAATATTACTATTAGAATAGGTTTATTCTCCATAATGTTTACATTAGCAACCGAATCAATATATAATACAATTGTCTTGTAACACAAATAAACCTTAATGGGCCTAACAGAATACTAATGACATAAACCCAATGGGCTAGAATGCACAGCTAATACTCCCCCGCAGTTTGAGCGGGAGGTCGTCGAACGTTCAAACTGGATCAAAAATCAAGAAACAATGCAGCAGAAAGTCCCTTAGTAAATATATCCGCATACTGAAAACGAGACGGAACATGAAGCACACGAACTTGTCCCGATGCAACATAATCACGAACGAAATGAATGTCAATCTCAATGTGTTTCGTACGTTGATGTTGAACGGGATTGGTAGACAAATATACGGCACTAACATTATCACAATAAACAATAGTAGCAGTAGACAATGGGGTGTTAAGCTCACATAGTAGATTTCGAATCCAAGCAGTCTCAGCCACCACATTAGCAACACCTCGATATTCGGCCTCAGCACTGGACCGAGATAATGTCACTTGTCGTTTAGAAGACCAAGATAACAAATTGTCACCAAGAAAAACACAGTAACTGGAAGTAGAGCGGCGAGTGACCGGACAACCCGCCCAACCCGCATCTGTGTAAGCAATAAGCTGAGCAGTAGAAGAAACATGCAACTGAAGACCATGATCAAGAGTACCACGAATATAGCGTAATATACGCTTCAAAGCATGAAAATGTGTATCACGAGGGTCATGCATATACAGACAGACCTGCTGAACCGCGTACGAAATATCTGGGCGCGTAAAGGTAAGATACTGAAGGGCACCAGCTAAGCTTCGATATAAGGTAGGATCATCAAAGGGTGTACCATCAGGTCCAAGCTTGGACTCTGTATCAACAGGAGTGCGGCACGGATTACATTTCTGCACATGAGCTCTCTCAAGAATTTCTTCAGCAAACTTGGACTGTGATAAAAACATACCAGATGTTGTGCGGGTAGCAGAAACACCAAGAAAATAATTAAGAGAGCCAAGATCTGTCATTGCAAACTCACCATGAAGAGCAGTGATAACACGCTATAGAAATGCAGTAGAAGAAGCAGTCAATATAATATCATCCACATACAGTAACAAGTAGGCCGTGTCAGATCCACGATGAAACACAAAAAGCGACGCATCAGTTTTGCTATGCTGAAAACCAATGCGAGTAACAAATCCTGCAAACCGCTGAAACCAAGCTCTAGGGGCTTGCTTAAGCCCATACAATGATCGCTGCAAATGACAAACATAATCTGGGTGAGCAGGATCGACAAACCCAGGTGGCTGATGCATATAAACTGTCTCTGATAAGTGACCGTGAAGAAAAGCATTCTTCACATCAAGCTGATGAATAGGCCAATCACGAGACACTGCTAGACTAAGTACAGTGCGAATAGTAGCTGGTTTGACCACGGGACTAAAAGTGTCATCACAATCAATCCCTTGCTGCTGACTGCGACCATTTGCAACAAGTCGCGCTTTATACCTGCTTAAAGTACCATCTGCATGAAACTTATGCTTGAAAAGCCACATAGAACGAACAATATTCACATTAGTTGGACGGGGCACAAGTACCCACGTACCGTTAGTAATTAAAGCATTGTATTCATCTAACATAGCTTGTTTCCACTGAGGAACACGAAGAGCATGAACATGAGACCGAGGAATCGGAGAAACGGTTGTGACATGACAATTCATACGCTCAAGAGGTTTATATATACCGGCTTTAGCACGTGTGACCATAGGATGAGTATTGACGGTGGGAGGGGGTACATTTGCTTGTATGGGTGGTGTATTTGCGGATTGTGGTGTATTGGGCTGCGGATGTATTAGTGATGAAGGGGTGGTGGGCGGATCATTGTTGGGCAGCTGATGTGTAACTGGCGGTGGGGTATTGGGCTACTCATTGTTAGGCAGTGCGTTATTGGGCTGGTCAAGATTAACAAGCTGATGTGGAGGAATGTATGGAGGTGGAGTGGGATGATTGATGTGAACGGGCGGTATAGGAATATTGGGCTGGGTAGCGTGTGGTAGTGGACCAGAGGGTGGAATAGCGGGTGTATGTTCAACAGGGATAGGTGGAGTTAAAAACTCATAGGTGGTGTTGGTAAGCTTGTGGAAATTTTCAAAAGGAAAAATATCTTCGTCAAATCTAACGTGTCTTGAGATTATTGTTTTATTCGAAGATAAGTCAAGGCATCTATATCCTCGGTGTTGGCGGGGTAGCCAAGAAACACGCAAGGAGTAGAGCGAGGTTCGAGTTTATGTGAAACATGTATATAAGGATAGCATAGGCACCCAAAAATACGTAAGTTGTCGTAAGTGGCTAGTTTGTGGTAAAGCTTGGTAAAAGGTATTTCATTTTGTATAGCGGTTGATGGAAGGATATTCAAAATATAAGCAGCCATGTTGAGAGCCTCTACCCAATAAGAGGGTGGCATGTGTGCTTGAAAAAGCAAAGTGCGAATGAGATTGTTAAGGGTACGCAACATACGTTCTGATTTGCCATTTTGTTGTGACGTGTGAGGGCAAGAAAATCGAAATTGAATGCCATTTTTTCGAAAAAGGTCATGGAATCGGGCATTGTCGTACTCACCCCCATGATCACATTGTAAAGCCTTTATATCTACACCAAATTGTTTATTGACATAAGCACGAAACAACACAAAATAATAATACAAGTCAGATTTTTTATGCAACGGATAAACCCAAACATAATGCGAAAAATGATCCAAAAAGATAGCATAATATTTAATACCACTCTCACTCGGAATAGGGGATGTCCATACATCCGAGTGAACAATATCAAAAATAGACTCAACATTTGACTCTGAAGTATAAAAAGGAAGCTTTATTTGTTTGCCTAACTGACAAGCATGACACAAAGTGGACGACTTGGACCTATTACAAGAAATAAAATTACTAGACTCCAAACGACGAAGCACATCTTCCCCGGGATGCCCGAGACGTCTGTGCCACGTAATATGACTAAACGAAAGCAAAGCAAAAGGAGGATGCATGGATGAGTATTGTGTAACCGGGTAGAGATCACCCGTGCTATCACAACGGAGCAAAAGGCGGCCTGTCTGGTAATCTTTTACAGAAAAACCATATGCATCAAATTCAACAGACACATCATTATCACGTGTAAATTTACGAACAGAAATTAGATTTTTAATGATGTGGGGTGTGACAAGAATATGATTAAGGTGTAGTGGTTTTTGAGAAGTGTGCAATAAGCTATGTCCAGTATGTGTAACAGGTATAGATTCGCCGTTTCCAACATACACAGATGGATAAATGCAAGAATTACTAATAGTAGTGAGAATACCTGTGTTGTCAGCCAAGTGAGAGGATGCACCAGTATCCATGTTCCAAGCGGGATCTTGAAGAGTCGTCTGTAAAACTTGAGGGAGCATGGTATGAGCGGGAAACACTGTTGGTGCACCATAAACCGGAACAGTAGTCAAACCATATTGCATTAATGGGGCCTGCGGAACCTGGGCTGTAACAGTTGGAATTTGGGCTGAAAAAGCTGGGAGCTAGGCCTGAGCAGGCTGCAGTTGGGCTGGACTGGGCCACGGATAAGGTGGGGTGAAGCTGTAAACCGGTTGGGCCAATGAGGGTAGTGAATAAGAAACACCAGCCATGATGTATATGTGACGTGATGTAGGAGAAAAGCAATATTATGCGGCAATATGCAGAAAAAGCAAGCAGCAAAGCAAATAAAGAAAAAAGAGCAAAAAATTATAGTTATGCGGCAATATTGAATGGTGTGTTGAATAAAGAATTAAGCACCAATTACTTTACAATAAAGCTAGTAATACTCTAAATAAATAAAGAAAGCAGGGAAGCAATTATTTGGTGGTGTGTATGGTTCGTAGGAGCAGACAAAAGGAAAAAAAAAAAAATATATTATGCGACTATATTGAATAGTGGGGTTTTGGCGATGTGCATGGTGGTGGAAGCAGGCAAAAAAAATCGAGCTTTTAGGAGAGGATCGGTAGGCTTTGATACCATATTAGAATAGGAGAGGATCGGTAGGCTTTGATACCTATTCTAATAATTACAAATATCATTAAAAAATGATATTATAGTAAGATCTTAGGATCCCGATTTGATTTTACGATCACGATCTTGCAAAGACGAAAACGATCCTAGGTAGGATTCCGATCTTAAAAACCTTGCATATAACTATTATCATAACCATAGTTATTCTTTCTACAAGTGTCTGGTTTAAGAGTATGAGAATGAAGGTATGACTTTCATCTCAATACAGTTGTTTAGTTAGTAGGTATTGATAATGGGTATCAAACCTACAAAATCAAGCATTTTCTAAACCCACCAAAGGAGATGGGTTTACAAACCCATTCCCATATCCATACCCATAGTGATTCCTTTTTACAGCCAAATGCCCCCTAAAGAATGTTGACCGAATTTTTAGGTGTTACACTTTTACAATTGACCAATAAGAGGGTTTTATTTTGCACTTGAGCTCTTCTATTGATCAATTATAAAATGCAATTGGGAAAAGAAAAATCTTTTATATAAAAGATATTTATTCCATGAATGCAACTAACTTCCCACAAATCTATACTCCCTCCGTCCCAAATTTATTGTCCATGATTGATTTTTTTAGTCTTTCTTCTTCAACTTTGACCTTAAATATTTTTGTGGATGTTATATATTATTTGATGCAAAATATATAAATGGATTGGGTTTTAAGTGTACTTTTCAATAGTATAATTTTTCATTAAGTATTATATAATAAAAAATATCTATTTACGGTCAAAGTTGAAATAACTTGACTTTGAAAATTCAAAGTGGACAATAATTTTGAGACGGAGGGAGTATCTATATGACTATATCTATATTAGTTGCATGGCCTACCCGATGGGCGGGCTAGACTTATAATTATCGTTGAAAAAATAAGTTAACGAAAAATTAGATATAAATGTACCAATTTTTATATTGAATACATTAACAATGAAATTAAATGAACGTTAACATTTATAGAACAATTAAAATATATAAAGTTCTTTGTATAAACATTATACATGATTTAAACACAAATGCGAAATAAAGTTTCTGTACATAACGTTTGTTGTTGATTTTGCGTAATTACCATAATTATCACAACAAATAATTTTCAATCTCTTCCTGCTCTTCACTCTGGAGACAACCACATATAGTTGGCCATGATAAAAAACCGGCATCTAGAGAAAAAACCCAACTTGCGACAATGTTTGGCCTTGACTTTTATTAATAGACATCGCAAACAAACTGAAACCGGAAATTGCCTGTGATTAACTTTAAACGGCATTTTGTTATGAAGGGCTAATGACCATATGCAGTAGTGCACAAATAGTACCAACACTACCAGTCTACCACAGATATTATATTCGCTTCAATTATATTTAGTCCCATCCTTAGTACTTGAAGCCTAGTTCCGTCGCATAATCGGAATCATTGGTCAATGTTTCGCATGCACATAACCAGCTTACCTATTTTCAATTTTAAGCATCCTGGAAGATAAACTACTTTGGCTCCTTGAGTTGACCTCAAAAACATTTTAGATAAAGTAAGTATAGGATATATGTACCGAACATGTTACACCACAAACCAACAACAATCTAACAATGAAATAACTTGCAGAGAAAATTGATCTAATTTTAGATCCTTGTCTCTAGACTGCATTCCTGAAGCTTTATTCATTAGTTGTTGGATAGTGGCAAACATATAAGATTATTACAGTAGTAGTTTACTGAATTAAATGATATAAACTTTAGGCATTTAGGTATCACTTGTATCATTGGACTTGTGATGTTTTTTGTATCAAAAGTAGACAATCATCATAACCATCAAACATATGGATTGCAAAACACTGTAAAATACAAACATGTTTTCATTGTTTATGACTACTTTCTAACATCAAAGTGTAACCACAAGCTTTTTTAAGTAAAAATAACAGTCACAAACATGGATCTATATTTCACAAAACAAGCAAATCAATATAAACAAACACAAAGAAAGGTTGATATCTATCCTCTTAACACATGGTTCTTTAACTTTGAGACTACAAATATATAAAACTAAAAATCAAAATGTGCTTTATATGTAAGCAAAGCGAAGTATCAATATATACTCTTGACATTAGCAATTATCAATTTAAGTATTACTCTTAGACATTATATACTCATAGACATTATATAGTGTAATTGCGGTTCAGCAGAATTGATCACCTTAGCAATCCTCTCAGTGGGCACCAATGGTAGATATGAAGAAAACTTGTATCTTTTTTCTACACTGCAGTTTCATGCACAGTCTGGTCGTACTTCTCAAAAAAGTAAGCTGCTTTTGGTACAACCACATTAGCCACCTGAGGAAAGTACGGGAGTTGGTTAAGAGAGTGCCAAGCTGAAGCAGCATGTTGCTCTGCAACAAGCTCGTATTTTGTGTGGAGTCCTTTGGTGGTTGGCTCTAGCTTAGTGTATGTAGTTTTTTTCCGGACCAGAGGCAGTTTCCACCACACCTGCACTCTTGACCTCAGATGCCTTTGAAGACAGGCTTTTGGTAGTAATTGACACCTGCTTCACAAAAGGAGGCACTCTGCTATCGAACTTGGTAACAGACTCGTCAACCTGAAATCATGTCACCGGAGAATGAGCATCGAGACCATGTAAAAGCAATTTCGAGTCTTTATAGAAAAACTACTTATTGTATCTTAAATCATTTAGAATATTACTTAGATAATATGTGTAACAATCTGGCTTTGTAATATTGTTTGTTAGCTTTAAATTATTATCTGTATACAGAAACGGAGAGGAAAATGTTGTCGGTAGTCCGGTACAACAAAACCTACCCAATTCTTGTGAACCCAAATTAAGAATACCTGTTTTTACCCAATCCCAGCCCACCCGACCTGCCCATTTCTTCATCTCTAGGCATAACATGTAAAATCAGACAATGCAATCATGGATTCTGTCATACCTTGAATCATGGATTCTGTCATACCTTGTTTAGCTTGGCAGTAGGTGCAAGTTTCTCACATGATAATAAAGCTTGGTCAAAATCACAGTTAAAAGCCTGCGCAAAGAAACAATTATTGGTTTAGCAAATGACATGGATTCAAGGACAGCAAGAGCATACTGTGAATGTCTTTTTACAACCTGAGTAATGCAATCACTGTCCATTTAGTTCCTCACAGTACGTACTTGCATATTTATACCATTAAATTTGTCAAACCATCCTTATCCAAAGTCGCAATCACTCTCTTTTAAGTAATGTAAACCACGAAAAGTTCAGGTCTTGGGCACCTTTTGTAGATCCATATCTCGAGGCTCAGATTTCCGCTTTTTACCCAAGATTTACATATAAAGTCAATTTTATAATTGGTTTTTGTTACCTTGTCAATTCTCAAGATGGCCGCACACTCTAATTTTTTCGTAACAATTTGTTGGGCTCTCGTTCTTTCAAGTTGCTTATAGAAATCGACTTCAGCAGGCCTGCAACATCGTTAAATTGGAATGTCACCACCAGTCCAACCTCTATGATTTCAAGTTGCTTATATAACTGTCACACGGATAAACTGAATTTAACACTGTTTCCGTATGATATAAAGTTAAGAAACCCGGAATTGCTCATTTTTACTTTTGCACGTACACAGTATGCTTTAGATTCAGCATCCGACCCTTTGATTAACATTCTATATTTTCGGTGCTTATTCTTCTTACTACGATAACATATAACAATATAAGCTTAATAAATTACGATGATAAGTTAATAATTGTTTTGATTAGCTTACCCATAGCGGCGTTGGACAGTTACTACAACGCCATCAACCAATATAGAACCTTCAATCCTTTTGTGCTTTTTACTCTTGATACAGCCATAGAGTTTCAATCTGAAACACCTCTTTTTAAACTAAGTTGTCATCACTCATTATGTTTAACACCCAAATTGAATGAATGGGATTTCCATTTCACAACTTAGTTAAACACATAAAATGGATAACATAAATATTTTTTCAATTTGGGTGTTCCCAAGTGGTATCTTTGTCTTTTTTAGACCTGCACACAAACCCACTGCATGTTTATAAAGAATGCAATCAGAACCTAACCGTAATGTGCAAAAAACAAAAAATATAGCTCATATAAGACACTTGATTAATGCAATACTAATTTTGATTAACCTTGCTAACTAAAATACATGGAAAACTAACCCTCCAAAGTTTTGTATATGCATATCAAGACAAATGTCACATTCTTATTCCATTCTTACCTATATGCAATATAAAACATCAAATATAGCAAAAAAAAAAAAAAAAAAAAAGTTCTAATCTATGTCAAATTTCAAGAATAAAGTAGAAACCGTATGCAGCATATAGCATATATGACCACAAGTAAACTAAAGTCCTATTAGTTTAAGGAAAGTATAGAGGTGGTAACGGGAAACTGGTACATTTTCATTCGGGTTAGGTTAGTCTTAAAGAAACTTTCATTGTCCTTGCTTTTGAGTTTTACACATAGTTAATGTTGCATGTAAGATTGAAAATACTATATTATCATAATCAGTTTAAGAGAAAGACATCTCAACCAAAAATGTCGAGATATGATTAGCCGTGTAGAATCCTGAAAATGACTAAAACTACCATCATTTGCTCGTAGAATGACTTCAAATCTTGATCTTTGGTACGGCTGGTTTAATGTGTTCATTTCATAAAAATATAAACATGAATATAGTTTTGAAATAGTTACTCGTGTAAAGTTTACGTCGTATTTATTTTGGTCTTAATTTCGAAACTATCCAGTTACTTATATAACAGATTCTAATATACTTGGCAACTTCTTATAAAACCATATTTATCGGTTAGCTATAGAAACTATAGAATTTGAAATTATGCATTAAAATAAAAATATATCAACACAGGTAGCATGGGAAAGGACAAACCTTTTTTATGGTACACCATCAAAACATCTATTTACAGACTTGCTAAGAATAAGTAACATCTGCATCCATGTAATGGTACACGATCAAGCAGGTTATCAAATTTCAAGTGATTACAATGACTATTTTATGTGCAAACTGATAGGAAACAGTATCCATTCCTACCTGGCCATAAAGGAGTTCCAGTTGCCCCCATAGTGACTCATAAGGCTCTTCTCTACAGGTTATGCAAACTAAATAAATTGGTCCTTTCACAAGGATACCTGTAGAACACAAAAGTCATGATTCACTATATTGTTTGAAGATTTTGTTGTGGAGAGCCAATAAAAAACATTTATAGAATATATAGAATTTAATTACAACATTTTTAAGAAGTTATTATGGCAAAAAACAATAAAAACAACAAAATCTCTTAGCACTCTACAACAGCAAATGTAGGCCACAACTACCCACCACGGCACCACCACAAGAATTGCATACATTATAACAGCATCATAGTGTAACGTACAATGAGATGAATCATGCATAATAAACTTTTAAACATGATTATTAGAATATCTTGCCTGGTTATATGCTAAGCTCTCTCCAAGGTAAAATACACGATCATCTCCAAAGTTGCGACCTGCGAAAATGGGAAACTGTTAAAATATTGGAGATTATGGAGGGTATAAGAGAATGTTTATAGAATCTTCCTTGACTCATAACAGCGTATATGGTATCTATTTGAATGTACCTGACATGTCAACATTACTGATGACCTAAGTTCTTTAGCGAAATCATGGAGTAGGAGTTTAGATTCCCTTTCGATCTTTGCACCGCTGCAATGCACGTATCAGGTAATTTGTTGCTATAAGATAAGGCTAATGACTTTATTCAGTTATCAAAAGAAAATAAATTGTTACCTAGATGCAAGATGTCTTGCTGCTGTTGTGGAACATTTCATCTCATGTTCTGCATTTAATATAAAGAGAATATCCAGTACTCGAGCAAGTCTAGGATTTGGTGAATTAAGACTCATCATAACTTTACCACTGCAAGTATATGAAGTGAATATCACAATCATACCAAAGCTGGTTGAATTTTTATGAAATTAGCCCAGAGTTCACTGAAGGTGTGAAAAACAGGTCGGATTTCTTGAGAGTATACCACAGCGAATATCACAATCATATAAAACTGAATAGCAGTCGATATTGTTGGATAATTAATAACACAAAATCAGAACATGACATACAGTGAATCGATCATGTATAAGAAACTTTCTGAGTAAGAAAAGATGTTGGAAGGAAGAACATACCGGCTTCATGCCATCCTTAGATAAACTGTTGCTGCAATAGTTGGACCTGACCATTGATCAAAAGTTGGTATAAGCTCAACTGATTAACAAAATAGTTGCTAGAATACTGGATACAGGTGAACTCTGGTCAATAGTCGAACCTTCCCAAGTATGCGCACAATTTGCTTGTCTCGCACTTGCTTAGATTTGTATAGATCTTTACAATATATCAACTTAAGCCATATACCGCCAGAATAACATGGCCACCTACTCATGAGTCATGAGTAAAACATAAACAAAGATATATGACCCCGTAAAGCAGATACATGAACAGAAAATAAACGACTTAAAAAAGAACAAAAGCGATATATTAGTACCTGTTTGTTGCAAATATGTTAATCACTGGTTTCTTGCTCAACAAAATATTTAAATTATGAGTACCAATGGGTCTGATGATGATACTGATAGCGAAATAAAATATGAGAAGAAGATGCAGGGATTAAATGATTTGATGTGTGAAAATACATATACATAAGAGGGGCTATTTGCATGTTACCAATAGATTAACATGATGAGAATGATACAAAATCACAAAGAGAAGATAAACAGAAAGTGCTCAGGTTTTACGCACTGATTACAGGTGTTAGCCTGGTAGTAATGCTAAAAGGAAATGTACATCTACTCAAGGATTATCTTTTGCCAAAAAAAATAAACTCAAGAACAAACCACAAAATTTGCATCTTCATATCTCGTCCAACGAAAGTTTTGATACATACATTTTTTTCAAAAATACATCAACAGCTATAACTTGCATGATTATATAGCATTCCCTTTTATATTCGTCATCATCGGGAAAACAAAATCCTAATCAACAGAAAACTAGTCCTAATCCGCTATCTCTCCTTCCTCCAATTCTTCTTGAACAACTCCACAATCGATATTTTCTTCCTTCATTGGTAAATCATCACATAAACCATCAAAATCAAGAAAATCATCAGGGTTCGTCTCTGAGATAAGATTGGAATAAACATCAACCAACTCGGTGTCAAAGTCAAAGTCCATCAAATCATCAACTCCAAGTTCGTTATCAATAGACTCTTGCTCTTGTGTATCTATTTTGCTATTTGATTTATTCAAGAGATCTAAAACAAGAGGATCTGAAGAGTCGCCATCTTTGATTTCTTCTTCCTTGAAGTACACGCCTTTAGGTTCCGGTTGACTATCGTTGACCGGGTTTGTCTTAGGCTGCTTTGGACGAGAAATAATGTCCTTGACAACTTTAAAATCTACGCTATGTGACGGAAGGAACACGTGAATGACAGGATACTCGATAATAACTAATTTGGCTAATTGTTCACGGAGCGGGGCGTGTATGTCCAACTCACGGAACGGTGATCTCGGTTGCTACATTCAAACAAAACCATTGTTGAAGCTTTAGAAATTGAAAGCGTAACTAGAACACAAATGCGGAATGAGCAGGTCAAAACATGTATTTCATGTGCAAAAAAAAGGAAGCATCAGGTTGTAATTACCCGGAAAGAAAAACTATATACAAATAATCAACGAGCAATATTATTCTAATAATACTCTATTCTTTAGAATAAAAAGAACTAATAGAGTTAATACTTTAATTTACACTTTGGACGACTTTCGACTAGTTCAACCAAATTGATTTGCTTCTTCTTAGGCAAAAAGATGAAAAATCATTTTACATGTTTGATCCGTTAGAGATGACGTACATAACTCATTTTAATGATACATAAATAAGTGAAATTTGCCCACAAAGCATATTGGTCCGTGTTATATACAGGAGTAGATAGTAGATATTTAATATCTAAAGAAACCGAACACCAACGAAAAAAATATACAAAGGTGTAAGATAGAAAGAAAACCTGTGGGTGTTTGCTAATAAAAAACTTGAGGGATTCCACAGGCTCGAGACAAAACGGCCGCAACGGGTGGTTCAGAGGACCAGGTTTTAAATGATTCTGAATCACCGAGCAGATACTTGAACTTTCACGAACTCTGAAACAACACATGTATAAAAAAGAGTAAGTTCGACTGAAGGATTAAATGCTACTAGACTAGTATTTTTAAAGGTATGAATCATAAATAAGCATTACTCATGGTCGATCAACTTAACGCTGGTTGAATGAAAGCGCCATTCTAGAGTCCAAGAGATAGATTTCGATCTGAAAGAAAACAAATCAAAATTACCCGTGTTTTAATAATCCTTCAAAAAACCCATGAGGTTCATCGTTGACCAAAAGTCGATAGATCACTAATATGTAAGATGCAATAACAGTAAAGATATTCAACAATAATGATGTTTCTATCACTTTTTTCCATGTAGTCATACCTTCCAATAAATAGTAATTTAATTAGTTTTACCTTAAGTAGATAGCGTTATGTTAATGTCATTAAGAGAAATGCGCCAAATACTATTTTTGGCCAAAAGTGGAATCAATAAGCAAAAAGTAATCTAACTTTCCCTTAACAGGCTAAATAGAAGGATCAGTAAGCAGAAAATGTGCTCAACTATAATATGCAACTATTTCTTGTAAATTATCAGATATTATAAGGATACTAGCTCCGGTGTAAACAATATTACCTGCTGTTAACAAATGTGCGATTGGTTTCCCTTTTTGACATTCCAGTTGGCAAAAAGAAAAGCCTGATGCTCCGATACTGAGCAGCATTCAACAACCTTCTGAGAGGATATGGAAGGTCATCATAGTATTTCCCACAGATCTGCAATCTCCTTCTCTTGGCGGAATCAGCTATTCTTTTCACATCCTCGAGCATGTTGTAATCTGCTTGTGAATAAACAATTGCAGTTGTCAACTGATTGATGATTAACCTCATATAAACTTCATACAAAATTCAAAAAAACTGTAAGTATTAAACAAAACATCATCTTGAAGGCACGTATAAATCATTCCAAATGTAACAGCATATCAATGATAGGATACCAAAAGACTAGGTGATTTTGTAGATCATGTCATCGGAAACAAACTTAAGAGCCATACGATTCTCAATAGTGATAAGATGTGAAACTGTGAGCTAAAAGTCTTTAAAACTAAGGCTCAACAGTCATGACTCACAAGAACTAGGACTGACTTCTTAACGTACTTTGAAACTTAAACAAGATAAACTTAAACATTTTCTCCCTTTTTTCTGTATACCATTTCTACTAATGTAACAGTGGTGTGATTATATTTGATAACGAATCAAAATGTATTCGCGTCCTTACTTTATTTTCAGACAAATAACATCATATAGTTGGTGTGTTTTTTTTTAGTGACCACTTTTCAACATCAAGTATAATAACTTTCCAAAACACGATAACATAAAACATAAAGCAACAGCATCACCTAACCATACATATAATATTTTTTAAACTAAATTTCCAATACGAATATATCCAACACAGAGGAACTAAAACTGATTATCATAGCTTGCTATCCCATATTCCATCACAAATTTCAAACACACTAAGATTTTTGATTTCGTATTTACATTTTAGATAGCCACAAAACTACTTTAGAAGATGATTGACTTTACAAACAGCAATCCTAAACTTTGGTTGCAGACAACACAATTCTTTTCTCACTTTTGCAATATGTGGTATTTTTCTCGAAACGTCAACAACAAGGAAAAATTTTGCAATAAAAAACAAACAATTGGGTCACACTATCATCAATTAATAAACAAACAAACAGCAGAATTTGAACAAGAAACATGCAAACAAAAAGTAGCAAACTAACAATCAGTTGCAAACCCTAATTATGTACTCATAAACAAAGACTAATTTAGACGAATATTATTAGAACTGGGCATGGGTTTTAATGGGATTTAACAGCAATATAAGATTATCAGCAAAATAAGCTAAACTGATTTCCAAAGCTGGATATCCCATATCCCACATCCCATCACAAATTTCAAACATCATAAAGTTTTTTCATTTCACATTTAGATAGCCGCTAAACTACTTGAAAAAAGTAATCGGATTTACAAACGCCAATCTTGACCTTTGATTGCATCCAATCCATTACCCTTCCAAAGACGCAAAAACATCATTATAGCATACATGAAGTTATAACTTCAGATACAAAAACCATCCCCGTTCGTTTTTTTCTCAATTTCGCTAAATATTTAGTAATTACTTCGATAATACGATAAAACATTTGCAACAAGAAACAAAGCAACATAGCCAGGGGTGGCCTAGTGGTCAAAAGCTTGCGACTATCATCACTAAAATGCAAGAGATCTCAAGTTTTTTCCCACTTGGTGCGAACAGCCCTGATGTGGCCACAAAGCAATCAAGTCAAAAACTCGATCACTCACCCATTAAACAAATCCCAATAACTATACAAACAACAAATAACACGCAAATAGTCCCTAAACCTTAACTACTCATAAGCCAAGCAAGTAAGTACTAATTTAGGAAAATTCAATAAACTCAAATTCAAGCAAAACTAAAACATGGGTTTTGATGGGTATTTACCAGACAAGATAGTCTCATCATTAAATTCAGAAATAGGAACAAATTCAGTTAATTGGTGTCGTTTTCCAGTACACCCAGTTCGTTTTTTGTGAGCTTTAACACATGGGAGACTACATGACCGTATGGAACAACCTGGACATTTGTACTTGAATATGTTTGTGTTACATTCGTCACATGTTTTAGATGGTGGGTCCATTTGTGGGTTTGTTGTGGGAAGAACTGCTGTGTCTGCCATTGATAGAGGTTTAGGAAAGGAAGACTAGGGTTTATGTTTATGGAGGCTGAAACAAGTTAGTGTGACATCCCTGCGTTTAAGTTAGTCATTTTGAATAGGGCAGTTTGGTTGTTTATGAGGAATCATTGTATTTGGTAATGGGTATGAATCACATTGTTTTACTCCGCTTTTCCATTATTAATTTAATTGTAAATCTAAAAACTAGAAAAGAACTTACCAAATTTTTTCGTTATTAGAATCGTACTGATTTTATTACTTTTATTTCCAACCAAACTTTCAAATTCTTTATAGGGTAAAGTCCATAAATTAGCAATGTATTTTCTCAACTTTACACAGTTAGGTAACGAACTTTTTTTATTACCAATTTAGTATGTGAAACTTGCTAATTTTCGCCAAATATTCATTATGACCTGCTGTTTTACTAAAATACCCTTGTGTTCTTCACATAAATTTGCATCGTTAGTTCTTTTTATTAACGGCCGTTAGTAAATAACTTAAAATTTAGATTTCTTACTTATTCATCCGCTTTCGTCCCTTTTTACACGTTTTATTCCTTTTTTGTACGTTTTCATCCGTTTTTTTAATCGTGATTTTCGTCCGTTTTTGTACGTTTTCGTTCGTTTTTAAATGTTTTCGTCTGTTTTTCTCACGTATTGCATTTTAAGGTTAAAATCTCGCGAGTCTTGATGTAAAACATCATTCCGGACAACTTTCATGTTTCGCACTTTTGATGATTCGGACAAGAAAATGGTCAAAATCGTGATTTTAAAAAAAGTTTCTGTATCGATTTAAAATCACGATTTTGACCATCGATTAAAAAATGTTTCTGTATCAATTTTAAAAAATGATTATGTATCGATTTGACCATCGTTTTAAGAAACAACTATATCGATTTAAAAAAAAAGGTTTTTGTATTGATTAAAAATCACGATTTTGATCATTTTCTGGTCCGAATCATCAAAATTGAAAAACATGAAAGTTGTCCGGAATGATGTTTTACATCAAGAATCGCGGGATTTTAACCTGAAAATGCAATACGTGAGAAAAACAGACGAAAACGTTTAAAAACGGACGAAAACGTACAAAAACGGACGAAAAAGGACTAACGATGCAAATTTTAAGTTATTTACTAACGGCCGTTAGTAAAAAGGATTAACGATGCAAATTTTAAGTTATTTCCTAACGACCGTTAGTAAAAATGACTAACGATGCAAATTTATGTGACGATATAGTCATTGACCTGCTGTTTACTAAAATACCCTTGTGTAATGACTATATTGTCGAAAATTAGCAAGTTTCACATACTAAATTGGTAATAAAAAAAATTCGTTACCTAACTGTGTAAAGTTGAGAAAGTACGTTGTTAATTTATGGACTTTACCCTTCTTTATACTATAGTAAATTCGTTTACCGTCTACCTGTTAAACTGGTAACAATATATTGTGGTATATTAATGGGTTAATTCTACATATAGGTAACGAACTTTCCAAAATTTTCAATGTTAGGTATTTTTACTCTCGAAAATACCAAGTTAGGTAACCAAACTTTCATCTTTGTTCAAAGTTAGGTAATTTGAGGTATTTTTGCTACCGGTAACCGGTTGTAGCCGGTCACCATTGTTTGACCGTAGTTGACTTTATACTAACTTTATAAAAATCATTATTTTATTCTATCCTTATAATACCCAATTAACAAAAATCATTTTACATCTAAAGATCAAAAATGCAAAGTAAAGTCAACCAAACAAGATAATAACATATCAAAGAGAAAAATTATATTCATAACTCGTTTCCAATCAAAAATCAACCTCAGATGCACCAACCAAAACTTCTTTTATATGATAACAGATCCACAGTCGCATCATTATTTGAGTATGGGTGCAACTTAAGAGGAACGGGTTCGCACATTCGCAGCTCTCCCTTGAAACGAACGGGTTCGCACATTCACAAGTCTAGTACTTGCCTCTAAGGCGTGCTCAGTCAGTTCAAGATGCCTTAACTCCGGTAGGTTTTCTACAATAGCCATGGCCAACTCATAACCCCATAAATTAGTACCTTCTAAGTTACCTTTATGGTCATTGAGTTTGAGTGTTTTAAGCATGGGGCAATAACAACCCAGTGCTTCAATATCTTCTCGTAGAAGTTTTCCTTGATAAAGGCCGAGTTCCTCCAACAATGGAAGTTTCTTCAAAGCTGTAGTCGACGTTGAGAATCAAATGGAGCAGATACATTATTTTTTGTGGGTTTATTGAAGCAGATACATTGAGAATCAAATCAACGTTTTTCAATGATAAAACTGAAGTTGAAGCACAAAATGATGCATAGATAAGAAGACATGATTTTTATTTCGGATTAGTTAATTAAGTGTGTTTTGAAACGTTATAAATTAGGGTTTATGATTAAAGAGAGGAAGAAAGAGGGAAAAGAGATATATTACCTTTTAAGTGACGTCACATGCGGGCCATATTATCATAGCCGGTTATATTGCTTAACATTGAAGGTTTCACAAAGTTTGGTTACCTAACTTGGTATTTTCGAGAGTAAAATACCTAACATTGAAAATTTTGAAAAGTTCGTTACCTATACGTAGAATTAACCCTATATTAATTGGTATTTTTGTATGTGTCATATTCCATAAAAATATATTAGATTTAGCGTGACACATCATCTTCATCAAAACCCACTATTTTCACTAGCAAAATTTCCAACAAGCTCTACTTTTTTCGACAAATATTGAATAATTTTCCAGTGCAGCGCAAAATAGCAGGGTGTATCTATCATATCTATTAAATGATTGTGAAAAATAAAGGTAGCAAATTTGCCACTTAAATTATAGCAAAAGAGTAGATTTGTCATTCATCTTTTCAACCACCTTTATTTGCCACTAAAAAATGATTGTTAGTGCAAGTTTAATTTCATTCAACCACCCTTATTTGCCACTTAAATTATAGCAAAAGAGTAGATTTGTCATTCATCTTTTCAACCACACCCTTATTTGCCAAAAAATTTGATAAATGATAACTAGATGTTAACAAGGATTCTTTAATCTTGTAATAAACGTTATAAAACTTCGATGATAAACAATAGCACTTAAAATTAAATCGAAAAAAGCTGATGACAAATTTAGTTTTTTTTAGCCAAAATTGATCTCACATAATATATGAGAGAGAAGACTTAAGAAATATACCTTAAAACCAACGGAATATTCTTCAAATTAAGTCACTAAGTACCAAAAACTAACATTTGGTAATGTTGAATGGCAAATACAAACTCATGATATTGTTTAGTGGCAAATAAAGGTGGTTGAAAATTTTAGTGACAAATTGACTCTCTTGATATAATTTAAGTGGCAATTTGCTCTTTTATCCAAAAATAAAACATGTGTAAATATATTGGTGGAGTAAAAATTGTTCCACGGTGCTATACGCAGTGTGTTCTCAAATATCACTTAAGGAATGAAAGGAAAGAAAATGAAGTAAAACACAAAAAGTTGTGTATTCGAGCATCATTTAAGGATGGAAATAAATGAAAAAGACTGAAAAAGAATGGTGATGTAGTTAATTTTGAGTAAAATGCTTCTTTCAAAAATTGGGCTGAAAATGTTTACTTTTTTTATTTTTTTTTTATTTTTTTTTTTATTTTTTTTACCTCAAAAAACTTGACTTTTTTACTTTTTCTTACTCCANAACATCACATGATAAATGTAAACTAAATTGTCATCTTATCTTTTTATAAATTCTTTAGTTTCTAGCTAATCTTACAAAAAGCAATATGAGCTTCGTAACTACAGTGAGCCACAATGGTGTTTGATGCTACAATGAAGCCATAATTGCTCTCTTTCTAAATAAGTTTGTAGTTCCTAGCTAACTTTCAATTACATGCACCATCGCCTAGTGACACCGCGGCCACCATCATGGCGACGCCGCTATCTGCACCACTACCAAAGCTACAACCTACGTAAGTAAACCATGTGATGTTAACTTTTGATTTTGCCTGATTTTGTAAATTAGATTCATTAGTTACATAAATCATGTGATGTTAACTTTTGATGTTGCCTGATTTTGTAAATTAGATTCATTAGTTTTTTTTAGGTTAATTAATTACTTATTGAAGGGGAATTTTATCACGTGAGGGTTTGATTCGAGATCTGGTTGGGTGCATTTTTCCCTAATTTTAACAAATAAGAGTTTAATTGAGTTTATTGATTAAAGTTAGAACAAATGTGTGGGTGCATTTAGACGATCGAACAAGAAAGAGAGAGAGAAAGGAGAGTTTTAGGGTTTAGAGGATTGTTATGAATTCTTTAGGAAGTCCTTTGGTATTTATAGGTAACTATAGAACCATCTTAGAAGGATTAGGAAACTCTTAGTTAATCTTAAGTACATAAGTTTGATAACTTGCCAAACTTAATCCTTTCTAGGGGATTTAGCCGAACCATCAACCCTAAGGGTTTGTGGTTTTGTCTTTTATGCACTTAATAGATTTATCTTTGATAAATATATACCTAAGTTAATTACCATTTTACTCCTCTGTGAGAATATTACATTTTTCTCATTTTCTCTTCATATCCATTTCATTTCATCAATCTTTTGTCATTTCCGCTTGTGTGTTCCTTTTCGTGTGCACCCTGGTGTGACCCTTTTAGCATTTCTATGAAGACCACTTGTCTGAGACATTGTTGTTTGCACGCTAATCCTTACAAACTACCACTTGTGCAAAGCAAAAACACGAGAACCACTATCACAGTACCAAGAGGTTACTAGTAAAACATTGAAGTACCCAATTCACATAAACCGATTCACTACCCAGGTAGTGATTTACCAAAACTCCAACAAACACCTCAATTGAGTTTAGATATATGACTATATCCCTTCGCACTTTGCGATATTTAAGAAAGTACCAGACATG
This sequence comes from Artemisia annua, assembly GCA_014162995.1. Lineage (NCBI taxonomy): Eukaryota > Viridiplantae > Streptophyta > Magnoliopsida > Asterales > Asteraceae > Artemisia > Artemisia annua. The sequence goes on along the minus strand of LBNU01016527.1, from coordinate 51,423 downwards.
GATATGTTAATCTCACAATGCTTTCTTCCTTTCTTGTTACCGTAAATGATTTGCCTATGATAGTATTCTTAGACATTTGTCGCATGTACATGCTTTCACAAATCATCTCACCACAAGGGGCCCAGAAAAATATCCACTCCAGTATATTTCAACTTGGAGTTGCAAATTGCCATCTCGATCGTTAAATCATTCATCCTTACCTCCTACTGAATCCATTATCAGCACACAATGTTACCTTTCACGCGTTAATACCTCAGGCCATTGGGGTAGTACGCCACAATCCGAGAAGGCCATTAATTGATTAATCCATGTGTTCACTTCTCAATCTTGTCCAGGTCCATTATTTGTCTCGCACATTGCATGTGAAACTTGATATGCTCCCCTCAGTATCATAGATTTCACAATAGTTCTTTAACTTATCTCGGTCTCCCTCCATGATAAGCAGTATGGATCTTTTTAGAATGAAATGTCTTTTATTCACGAATTCAAAATACGCTAAATTCTAATCTCATAGTAGCGTCTTGTCAGATTTGCACGAGTCTACGACATTACTTCTGATTCCTAACAATTGATTAAGCTCGTATCAGGATGTTATGAGAGTTATCACTACTTTAATCTTTTTGACTAATCCCTTCCTCAGGACTCTTGAGCCTCACTGCTCAATTCTTTTATTTTTGTCTTCATGTCAATGAATCTAAGTGAGTGGGTAACAATGATTTAGTCATACTGAATTCTTTATAGATTTAGCTAAATCACGACACACTCGAACTTAGTATTCAAGGATGTACTTCATTTTACACTTAACTAAAATAGAATTATCTAACAAATAAGAATTGTCGCTCCTTGTTATTCATTCTCCTAAGTCCATGAGAACTTCAGCACAAGCCCCTAAACTCGCGATGTAGTAGCGCGTTTATTAATTTGAAATCACAGACTTCAAATCTTTAAGTCACATAACTTCTTTATGTGTTCACAACAATTCAAGATCTACACGTTCCATGTGCCAAACTACCATGCCTCTAAGGCAATGTATGTTTGTCCCAGATCTTAATACTAAAGGTAATAATGGGTTTCATCTGTGTATATAAAAATATTACACGTGTATATGTAAACAAGAACACATATTCATAATATGATTTTAAGATCAAACAAGCGGAAGCATGGTCATATATTAATTAAAACACACTATTATATACATCAACATAAAACACAATTGTTACTGCTTACTTGTATAAATTACTTGATAGTGATATCTATATGGAAATCCCCGAAGGATTTAAAATGCCTGAAGCATTAAGTACAAAACCCAAAGACATGTATTTTGTCAAATTACGGAGATCTATATATAGGTTAAAGCAGTCTGGACGCATGTTGTATAATCGTTTAAGTGATTATTTGATAAGCAAGGATATAAGAGTAATCTTACATGTCCTTGTGTCTTTATCAAGAAAACAACATTCGGGTTTGTAATCATAGCTCATCATTGGTACAAATAAAGAAGTCAACGAAGCCGTCGTGCACTTAAAGGAAGAGTTTTAATTAAGGATCTTGGCAAAACAAAATATTTTCTTGGTTTGCAAAAATATTGTGCATCAATAAAATTATACTAAGAAGGTCCTAAAACGTTTTCATTATGAACAAATCGATATCTTTAAGTACACAATGGTTGGTAGATCACTAAATTTTGACAATGATCCATTTCGCCCATGTGAAGAAAATGAAAATGTTCTTGGTCCAGAAGTACCATACCTTAGTGCAATTGGAGCTCTTATGTATCTAACAAATTGTACCAAACCCGATATTTCTTTTGCAGTTTAGTAATATTCAGTTCATCTCCCACAAAAAGGCATTGGAATAGAATCAAGCACATATTACGATACCTTCGAGGAATAACTGACTTTGGTCTATTTTACCCTAATAATTCAAAATAAGGATTTGCTGGTTATGCAGATGTAGGTTATTTGTCTAATCGTCACAAAGCTAGAGCTCAAATTGGTTATGTGTTCTTGAACGGAGGGAGTCAACTATACACTGTACTCTTTTTCCTTTAGCTAAAGTTTTTTCCCACATGGGTTTCTTAAGCAAGGTTTTTAATGAGACAGTACTTCAAAGTTGACTCTACGTTGAAAAAGTAGCATCTAAGGGGTAATGTTATGAATTATCAGTTCAAAGCTCAAAATATTGGCATTTATGTTTGCCACGTCTTTAAATTGTAGATCAATAATGCACGTACCTATTGTGTACTAATTACACGTGTAAAGTGAAATCTATAGTGTTTATAACTAGTATAAATACCCTTAAAAGCAATGAAAGAACTTGCACCAAAAGTTCACCACTTAAGGTATCTTTACATTTTATCTCCCTAATGGCTCTCTGATGCTTCTTTATTTATCTTGATTATTTTGGTAATCTTGTGATAAACCTAGTTAATTATAACAAAAAGATGGTGAAAATGAGTTGAGGTGGGGTGCTATTTATAAAAATACCGCTTACACTCTACCCCCTCCTAGTTACAAAAGTTGCTAAATATGGCTAGAGAGTAGGGTTTTGACCACTTTACACATTGCACCCTAAAGTACTAAACATTGCAAAACACATCCCTCCTTGTAGACAAAGAAATACGGTACTATATGCCCCTCGTACTATTCCCCGACATGGAGCGCCACGTGGCATCATCTGAGTGGTGGATGATTGGTTAGTGGATTGCGAGTGGGAGAATGGACCTAGTCCACGTGCTAGCTTCAATATATAGGGGATGTGTGGTTCACGTATTTGGCAAGGGGTTATAAGGGTTGCTTTGGGTCAGGTTCTATGAACTGGACCGAGCTGGACCTGTTTTACACTTGGAGTTATAAGGTTGGATATTGAGTGGGTTGGATTTGCTTGATTATAGGCTTGCTTGTGGGTTAATAAGGTTCGACTTGGGCCTTTTTCTTCGGGCTTTTCTTCGGTCTTCAATGAATGCTCAAAACCTCGCTCGCTTGTGTACAACATAAGCTTTTTGGTAAGTGTGCGTCAAATAATCATCACATAAATCAGCATGAAGTTTCTGATAATAATAGCTACAATTAGTTCAAAATCAACACAATAATATTGTGCACGAAAGTAGATCATATTAGTTTTACTTACCAGTTTGTAGCGGTCAGTCACATAGGCACATAACATTGTGTAAAATACATCTTCATTCTCATGATCCCTATGCTTATGTGAGTTGTATAAAGTGTTTAATCATTAATAAGCTTGCATATAACTTTGTGATTATTTTCAACCACATACTATTAATTATTAAATAACTTAAATACTTACCATTCATATCACGGTACTGCACTGATGTTGCGGCATCCTAGTTATCGTTGGATATATCCTTTCTCTATTCAGTCTCAGTCCATCACCTCCAATCATCACAACAGACAACCGGTGATTACAAGCATTAGTGAAAACAAGTAGTTGACCAACCTCAATGCCAACCTCCTCTATCGGTCTTTCCAAACCAACACCGAACAATCCTATACCTCTTTCTCCGGTTGTTGCATTAAAAACCTCCCTCCTGTGATGCACTTCAAACCTCTCATCATCATAACGTATCTTAACATTGTGTTTGAGAAGAGTTGGCAACTTTCAGCCGAAAAGGTGTTGCATATAGAACGACAAAATCACAATCATCCATGTATTATTATTTTTTATCAAATAAGATTACAACCAATTTAAAATGTATACATGAATTACCTGTCACAATGTTTAAAATGTAAACATGAAAATTGTTTTTTGGTTAACCTTTATAGATTTCCACACATAATATCTTTTATATTTTAACTTTTCCAAATGAACAGATTAGGGCTCCTTTCACAGTGTCGCATTCTTCATCATCTAACTGAAGAAATTATGATCAAACAAAACAACAGTTAAGTCAACTGCAATCCGGTGAATACATTATACACATAATCGGAACAGCGTATACCCATTTCGTGCAAGGACTAGTGACAAAAGATGGATTAAAACGAACAAACTAACAATGATTAGATGGATTCAAGCCGTCAGTGACATAAGCGTCCTCTTTTAATCATAAATCATTTCAAACTCTATTCAAGTTAAAAAAATCAATATTGATTTCTGATGTTATTTTAGTTCTATCTTTAATTTTACAATGTTTGGCTAAATAATGAGATCTGGAGATGAAATACGATTTTCAGGGTAGATGTAAACAGTTACCCTAACCCAGAAAACAAAGATGCAGCAAAACTGGATTTTAATTGATAATGAAGATGTGTTTGCAAAAAACATATAGAGCATGTGCATTATCAGAATCTGTAACCATATAACACTATCAGAACAGAACAAAACATATAAAGGTTTCTGATGAGTGTTGTGTGTGTACCTGAACATATATAACATCTGGTGCGCGAAGTACGATTGGATGATCTATGCTCAGCTGAAATACATTCAGACGTTACAAAAGAATTATAGCTGCACCACTTCAAATAGCAAGGTCACAGATGATTAAAACAAAGAAAAGTACAAAAGCATGGGTAAGAATATTTACATTTGTATCGTGATAAGAAATCTTCCAACCCTCTTGTCTATTGGCAAGAAAGTTCTCTGCGACCAGTCAAAAGGAAGATCCTTGGTCCCATGGTAGTAGCGAGTAGCAACGTGAATCAGGTTGTCAACAGAAAACAATAAGGATTTAGCATCCATGTCGTTGAGGTGTTCCGAGAACAGATTATTGAGTTCATTTAGCTTCTTAATCTGCGTCTTGAGAGCAAGTGTGGCCTTTGATATGTAAGAGAGAGAGAGAGAGCCTATCATCAAACAATCAAACAAAATCAAGTTAATTGATTGTTACTGACATAGACAGGGAAATAGGAAAAGAATGAAAGTGGCGCACCGTGTTCCATGGCAGCGCTTGGGGTATCCTGTACTTGGCATCAACCTGAACCTAGAGTTATGAGCAAAAATAGAGATGGTTATAGAAAGTATTTTAACAAATCTTTTACGTTTTCTTAAAACCAGATCAATAAATAACATAGTATACATACACAACTACAGGATGTAAATGGAGCATACATACACAACTACAGGATTGTAAATGGAGCATGCACAAACTTACGTGAATCCTGGGAGGTAAGCACTACTTATGTTTTGACTCAGATTTATCACGGATAAATCATCTGTACTGTTGTCTGTAAACAAAAATACGTATAGTAAAGCTGTGCCATAGGTTTGAGCAAGTTATGGAAAAAATTGGTGGATATGAAGATGTGTTTTTGTATCCGTAGATAAGCACCTGGTTTCTGATCCAAATGATGGAGCCCTTAGAGCGTGTAAGGCACAAGGCCTATTAGAACAATATTTCATGCCAAGCTTCCTAGTGTCTGATTGCCACCCAACGAACACTAGATAAATATGTAACCCCTTCGTTATTGGAACCCATACCACTTGGCCAACACTCAGTGACCTCCCAATACCATCTACAACTCGAACATCGTCACCGCATTAACAGAGGAATTGAATATGATATCTTTTTACATTAAGAATTCTCTGTGTAACCTGTTAACATTAACGACAAAGAGATTTTCCTAGGATAGGCTTCACCCCACTCCTCTTCCCAATCCCCTTGGCCTTTCCAGCTACTACAAACCTTATGAGTCAAATTCGAACCATCATCTTTCTTGTAGCTCATATCATTAAATGTAGGTTCGTCAACATCTGGTTCCTCTGCAACATAAGCAATGTGACTTTCATCAGGGCTCCATGAAACACCCTCAAACCTGACCCATCAGAATTCATAATTCAATGCCTCTTCCAAAATGAATACAATTTTTGACTAGGCGCATAGTTCTAGACATCTGTTTGTTTGACGTACCATTCGTAAGATACCTATCAATATTTGATGACAATACAGGTTTATCCTATATCAAAGTCAATGCTACAAGTAATTTGTCTGTAATGCTAATGCAAAAAGTGGTAACAATGGATTAGATCTTCTCCAAAAGGGAAATTTTGCATTTATTTCAGACTGAACCGAGTAACTTTTAATATAACAGGGAGATAGCTATTGATGAATATTGTGTTTTATACTGCTACAATATCCATCATCATATGTCATCAAAGTAGCTAATCTAACAAGACGATATAACCAGTTGTATGAATGTTGTGCGAATTCCATAGATAGCAGTTAAAATTATCACATAATCATTTTTAAAACAGACATCCAAACACTCCGTAACAGCCTTCCAAATAGAAAAGATTTTTGACAGGAAGGCTTACCATCCATCTGCATACACAGAACCATGCATGGATTGGGGAACACGAATCTCCTTCTCTAACTGAAATGGACCCCAGATTTCGAGCTGAGTGGCTAAATCATTTTCAGGATTTCTTACTACGAGAANTGATGAGTGTTGTGTGTGTACCTGAACATATATAACATCTGGTGCGCGAAGTACGATTGGATGATCTATGCTCAGCTGAAATACATTCAGACGTTACAAAAGAATTATAGCTGCACCACTTCAAATAGCAAGGTCACAGATGATTAAAACAAAGAAAAGTACAAAAGCATGGGTAAGAATATTTACATTTGTATCGTGATAAGAAATCTTCCAACCCTCTTGTCTATTGGCAAGAAAGTTCTCTGCGACCAGTCAAAAGGAAGATCCTTGGTCCCATGGTAGTAGCGAGTAGCAACGTGAATCAGGTTGTCAACAGAAAACAATAAGGATTTAGCATCCATGTCGTTGAGGTGTTCCGAGAACAGATTATTGAGTTCATTTAGCTTCTTAATCTGCGTCTTGAGAGCAAGTGTGGCCTTTGAAATGTAAGAGAGAGAGAGCCTATCATCAAACAATCAAACAAAATCAAGTTAATTGATTGTTACTGACATAGACAGGGAAATAGGAAAAGAATGAAAGTGGCGCACCGTGTTCCATGGCAGCGCTTGGGGTATCCTGTACTTGGCATCAACCTGAACCTAGAGTTATGAGCAAAAATAGAGATGGTTATAGAAAGTATTTTAACAAATCTTTTACGTTTTCTTAAAACCAGATCAATAAATAACATAGTATACATACACAACTACAGGATGTAAATGGAGCATACATACACAACTACAGGATTGTAAATGGAGCATGCACAAACTTACGTGAATCCTGGGAGGTAAGCACTACTTATGTTTTGACTCAGATTTATCACAGATAAATCATCTGTACTGTTGTCTGTAAACAAAAATACATATAGTAAAGCTGTGCCATAGGTTTGAGCAAGTTATGGAAAAAAATTGGTGGATATGAAGATGTGTTTTTGTATCCGTAGATAAGCACCTGGTTTCTGATCCAAATAATGGAGCCCTTAGAGCGTGTAAGGCACAAGGCCGATTAGAACAATATTTCATGCCAAGCTTCCTAGTGTCTGATTGCCACCCAACGAACACTAGATAAATATGTAACCCCTTCGTTATTGGAACCCATACCACTTGGCCAACACTCAGTGACCTCCCAATACCATCTACAACTCGAACATCGTCACCGCATTAACAGAGGAATTGAATATGATATCTTTTTACATTAAGAATTCTCTGTGTAACCTGTTAACATTAACGACAAAGAGATTTTCCTAGGATAGGCTTCACCCCACTCCTCTTCCCAATCCCCTTGGCCTTTCCAGCTACTACAAACCTTATGAGTCAAATTCGAACCATCATCTTTCTTGTAGCTCATATCATTAAATGTAGGTTCGTCAACATCTGGTTCCTCTGCAACATAAGCAATGTGACTTTCATCAGGGCTCCATGAAACACCCTCAAACCTGACCCATCAGAATTCATAATTCAATGCCTCTTCCAAAATGAATACAATTTTTGACTAGGCGCATAGTTCTAGACATCTGTTTGTTTGACGTACCATTCGTAAGATACCTATCAATATTTGATGACAATACAGGTTTATCCTACAGATCAAAGTCAATGCTACAAGTAATTTGTCTGTAATGCTAATGCAAAAAGTGGTAACAATGGATTAGATCTTCTCCAAAAGGGAAATTTTGCATTTATTTCAGACTGAACCGAGTAACTTTTAATATAACAGGGAGATAGCTATTGATGAATATTGTGTTTTATACTGCTACAATATCCATCATCATATGTCATCAAAGTAGCTAATCTAACAAGACGATATAACCAGTTGTATGAATGTTGTGCGAATTCCATAGATAGCAGTTAAAATTATCACATAATCATTTTTAAAACAGACATCCAAACACTCCGTAACAGCCTTCCAAATAGAAAAGATTTTTGACAGGAAGGCTTACCATCCATCTGCATACACAGAACCATGCATGGATTGGGGAACACGAATCTCCTTCTCTAACTGAAATGGACCCCAGATTTCGAGCTGAGTGGCTAAATCATTTTCAGGATTTCTTACTACGAGAAACTTTGAGTCTGATGGAGATGGCACACCGGTAACTTCACTTGGAAATGGCGCCCATTCAACATATAAATCACCATCAGAATCTTCAGAGATGACACTAGACAGCAAAAGTTTATTCTTTTTATTTGCTAAAAGATTTGGTTGGGCTCATTGTAAACACAGTGCGAGACCCATGACCTGCGGTATATTTTAGGCACATGTTAGAGAATCGTCTTTGTCAATGGTAGCAATGCTAGTGAATTCTTTATACAATTTAGATTGAGAAACATATTCTAAGAGGATGTATTGGGTTGATTTTTTTTTGTGAATCTTATCTTTCTTTTTCATTGACCAAACAGTAAACTGTAAAAATCATCTTTGGTTTATAAAATTTGACACTAATTATCCTTTGCTGATACTATCGCCAAATATCATGCTTAGGTGATGAAACATCTGTCATTTTACATCCCTCGTGTACTATATTATTCTTAAGATTTGACTTTTTCTTTTCATTTAGAAATTGAATGATTGGTGCTTGATGTTTTTTATTTCATTTAGAAACTGATTGGTGTTTGTCTTTTTTATTTTATATAGAAATTGAATGATTGGGTTTGGATTTTTAATGGAAGGTTAAAGATAATATTGATTGAGTTTTAGTAAGACGAATAGATGGCACACAAATGGGCGTTTGGGGCAGATTTTGACCTCAACAAGCATTAAATCAAACTGATTTCAAAGAATTTTCTTTTATCATTTCACAAGTTCATCCATACAAACACAAAACACTTTTTCACATAAACTCTTTCAAGTTTCAACCATACTTCCAATGTCCTCCAACAAGAGATTACATTTATCCAATCCTTCATCAGTAACTCCTGGGGCGTCCGCTTCAAGCTCATCCTTTCAAAAGAGGTTTAAGTATGATGTGTTTATAAGCTTCAGGGGTGAAGACACTCGCAAAACCTTTGTTGGCCATTTTATGAAGCTCTTAAGGATAAAGGCATTGCAACTTACAAGGATGATGAGGAAATGAAGCAAGGGAAAACTATCAACAACCAGCTTATCCAAGCTATTAAAAACTCAAGATTCTTCATCATTGTTTTCTCACAGAACTATGCTTCTTCATCTTGGTGCTTGGATGAGCTTGTTGAGATCATGGAGTGTCAAAAGAGTGGGGAACAGACCGCCTATCCCGTCTTTTTGGATTTGGAACCCACCCAAGTCCGTAAACAAAGTGGGCCATTTGGAAAAGCCTTTTTGGAAAACAAAAACAAAGAAGCTGTTGGGAAATGGATAGAGGCTTTGAAAGGAGCATCAAATTTGGTTGGGAGGGAGTTGCAGGCGACCGCTAATGGGTAATTACTTGCGATATTCGTTACTTTTGTTTCTTCATCCTAGCTAGTATTATGTTACAAAGTGTTACTTTGTATGTAATTGTATAATTGTATGTATATATGTTTTATATAGATATATATATATAGATCTAAAACATTGTTTATGTGTTTAGACTATGCTAAACAGAACCTTCTTTTACCGTACATACAGGCACGAAGCTGAATTCATCAAAAAAATTGTTGGAGAGATTTCATTAGAGTTACGTTCCATCAATTCTGGCTTTGATGAAAAGTTAGTAGGCATGGAGACCCGGGTAAGGGATGTTATTTCATCTTTAGAAGTTGGTACTGATGAAGTTCGCATGATAGGGATCAAAGGCATGGGAGAGGGGCTGGGAAGACAACTACAGCAAGAGCTGTTTTTGATCATCTATCTGCTGATTTCAAAGCCAAAAGCTTTGTTGAGAATGTGAGGGAAGTTTCCACAATTTTGGGTTTGAAGAAATTACAAGAACAAGTCCTTTCAGATGTGCTGAAAGAAGACATAACTGTGAATGGTGTTACTGATGGGAAAAACATGATGAAAGAGAGAATGTGCAGTAAAAAGGTTCTTCTTGTTCTAGATGATGTGGATCACATTGACAAACTTGAGGCGTTAGCCGGTGAGCCTAAGTGGTTTAAGCCGGGAAGTAGAATTATCATTACAACAAGAGATGAGCAGGTGTTGGTAGCACACAGAGTGAACGGGATTCATGATATTGCTCTCTTATCAGAACAAGAAGCAGTTTGTCTTTTCAGTAGATATGCATTTGGAACAGAGAATCTAGTTCAAGGATACGAAGAGCTATCANCATCAAATCCCCTTAAAGGACACTCTGGAAAAGCTAGAATTAAGCTATACCAGTCTGGAAGATGATTATAAGGAAATATTTCTAGACATTGTATGCATGTTGAAAGGAAGGCGCAAAACTGATGCAATCACCATTCTTGAAAGCTGTGGATTTCATGCCAGAAATGGTTTAAAAGTTCTTGAGCAAAGATCTCTTATAACTATCTCTGAAAATGAGGGCTTGTGGATGCATGACCATATAGAAGAAATGGGAAAGAACATTGTTCATCGGTCCCACCCGGATGAGCCTAACAAACATAGCCATTTGTGGATTGACGAGGAAATTTATGATATATTGGCTAATGACAAGGTAAACATCAGTTTACTTGTAAGGTGGAAAAAACTAATACATTTTCATTTGTTCTGACTTTTTTGGATTGCAGGGTACTGAAGAAACAGGATGTCTAAGACTTATTATGTGGAGAGGAAATTCAAGAATTCTTATGAAAGGTCTTGTAAAAATGAAGAAACTTAGATATCTTAACGTGATTCTTGTAGGGGATTTCGATTCTGAAAGGGATCTAAAATTGGATACCAGCCAATACTTTCCAAATTCTTTAAAATATGTAAAATTTGAGAATTACTCTTTCTTGTATTTACCCAAAACATTTCAAGCAAACAATCTTGTTGGACTTGAAATGCAGTGGAGCAGAATGGTACAACTTTGGGAAGAGGGAGATAAAAGGGTAGAATAATTGTTGCTATGTTGTTTTGAATAATTCTTAACAATGCTATAAATCAGTTGGATTGTTAATGCACTAATATTTTTACCTTGATTTGGTGACAGGTTCTTAAAAAACTCAAATTCCTTTCTCTCTCTAACTCAAACTTGACGACCTTTGACTTTAGGATGACTCCGAATCTCGAGACATTATCTCTAAAGTATTCTCCTAATTTAGAAGAACTTTGCATGCCAGTTACTTGTCAGAAGCTCAAGCATCTCAGTATCAGTCGCTCAAAGTTAAGAACCTTTGACCTTGGGTTGACTCCAAATCTCGAGACGTTATCTCTTGATAATTGTGCTGATTTTGTAGAGCTTCAAGTGTCCGTTGCATGTCCAAATCTAAAATCCCTCAGCCTTTGCAGATCAAGGTTGAGGAGCCTTGATCTTGAGCTGATTCCAAATCTTGAGAGGTTAGATCTTGGAAATTGTCATGAGTTGGTAGAAATTAATGCTTCCGTCGGATGTCTGAAAAAAGTTGGCTACTTAGACTTAAATGGTTGTTTGCGGTTTACCGAGTTTGTGTGTCACGGTAGATCGGAACCAAAGGTTAATTGTTCTTCAGTTACTTTAGATCTGGTTGGGAAATCCCTAGATTTATGCCCATTGCACCCCAACAGTAATCTCCCAAAGTTGCAGTTTTATTGTTATTATGACGAAAATTTGCCGTCATCAGTTGGAAATTTTGAGAAGCTTATTTCTTTTGGTCTATGTGCTTGCACAGACTTTAAGAAATTTTCAGACATAATTTGTAGTTTACAACATTTACAAACACTTAAACTCAGATTCGCAGGCGATATTCCAGAGTTTCCCAAAGATCTTGGCAAGTTAGAATGTCTGGAGGAGCTCTGTTTGTACTCTAAGAAGATAAAACATCTTCCGGATAGCTTTTGTATGTTGAAACGTCTCAAATCTCTCAAAGTCAATGATGGTCCTTTTTTTGAGAAGCTAACAGATAATCTTCTTGAGAAGTTACCAGATGATCTTGGCCAATTAGAATGTTTAGAGAGGCTATACGTGAGAAGCAAGAAGATTGAATATCTTCCAGATAGCATCTGCATGCTAAAACGTCTAAAGTTGCTTGATGTTACAAAGTGTTGGCGTCTTGGGAAGTTGCCTGAGGAGATTGGCCAGTTAGAATCTCTAGAGGGACTAGTTTTGTCGGCTACAATGATAAAACATCTTCCAGATAGCATTTGTATGTTAAAACATCTGAAGTATCTCAAACTTCATCTTTGTGCTCTTCTTAAGAAGTTACCTGAAGATCTAGGCAGATTAGAATGTTTAAAAGAGCTAGTTATAACATATACATGCATAAGTCACCTTCCACAAAGCATATTTGGGTTAAAAGGTCTGCTTATCACCGCACCTCGTGAGCTTCTGCAATTGTATGACTTTCCCTCGGAGATAGAAACCAGAACCTCTCCCATTTGGTGAGTAAATAACAGGCACCTCCGTTGTTTTCTAAATTCATTTTCTCTTATTTTAATATCGAATTTTATATTTGCCGACAAAAAATATTCGAACAAAACAATAAATTTTTAGAAAGAAAAAATTACATGAATTGTACTTGTAGTTAATAAAAAAATTACAGATTTGGTTTCTGAATATCAAAATTTACATGAATGGTCTTCAGTTTAAAACATGTTACACTTTTGGTCCGTTATTGTGTTAAAGATGTAAGCGTTCCAAAAGGTCCCTTTTCTTAACTGCGTAACTCTCGAATCTATTTTCATAAATTCTCCATTTTGTCGATTGCATTTTATTTTCATACTAATGGCACAATTCCATATAAGCTAAAGTAGTTTCTTGGTTTTCCAGGAAGAGGAGGATACGCTAAAACATAAACTCAAGATCAGAAGTTGAGGTCTGGCCGTCTGGGTACAAATGCAAAGACGATGGGCCGAGTTCCATTACCCACCAAGAAGAGAATCTACTGTCTGTTGAAATCCCCTCATGTTCACAAAGACGCGAGATTCTTTATTTCTAAATCAGGACGCATCAAAGGTTCATTGATATCCTACACCCAACTGCACAAACCATTGACTTTTTGATGCAGCTTGATCTGCCTGTCGGTGTCAATGGATGACAAGGTTAAGCTTTAGAAGTGTATTTCAAGTCCTCTTTTTGTTACTTGTATCATTGTGAATGGTGTTTAGTAAAATATTTTGCCTTATATTCTTATAGTCCACCACATTATATGTAAATTAAAGTCAACAAACAAAACGTATGATTTTATTTAAGAAAAATGGTAACAACAGTCCTCACGGCATCAAGATATTGAGATATGCCTTATTTTTACTTGTACATTTAATAATAACCACACTCCTTTCAATTTAACTTCTCGCAATCAACTATTGATGCATAAAACTACTTTTTATTCGTAACGACCATGTTCTTGTAGCAAAATATAAAAGATAAGATGTTTGCATTGTAGAGTACTTTTGTATATCACTCTAAAGAGGACGAGTAGACGTTGCATTTACAAACATTCTGTCAAGCATAGCCAGCTAGAACTAATCAATTTCTTACCTCAAAGATAACAAACAAGTTATTATTACGTAACGAAATTCCAGACTCGGCCACTTCTACTCACAAATCACTATAAAAATCCAACAAAATTATTAATTTCATGGTTCTGCTCTAACATGACCAAGCTCTTAAAGTTATCAAAGACAACAAACTAAGCTTTGCAAGTCCAAGTCCAAAATGATGATGATTTAAATATTTCAAGTAAGATCCCAAACGTGAAACAAAATATTTTCCCCGACACATTCGAGTTGTTTCCATAGATAGAGATCTGGCAATTCAAATATCGTCTATCGCTTGACCCAATGGAAGCTCTTTCTTGCTTTCGCCTTACCAGGTTTCTTCCGCTCCACAATTCTCGAGTCTCTTGTCAAGAAACCAGCTGCCAAAAACACAAATTACACATTACAACTTGGGATAAAAAAAAAATAATAATAAAAAAAAAATATAAAAAATACATAAAAAGCGCAAACCGGGTCAGATGATTGAACGGGTCAAAAGTCACCAAAGTGCAACTTTTATTGAATAAAACCTACTAAATCAATCTTTATTTACATAATCAGTTGCGGGTCCAAATGGGATGAGGTAGTACATCTGGCATGGAACAATATAGTGAAAAGAAATATACAATACATATAAGATCCTCATATGACCTCGTNATTATATAATACACGTAAAAATATTTAAAGTCAAAGTTTATAAAAAAAGACTTTGAAAAGTCCAAGTAGACATTTAATATGGGACGGAGGGAGTAAATTCATTTTCTCTTATTTTAATATGGAATTTTATATTTGCCGACAAAAAATGTTCGAACAAAACAATAAATTTTTAGAAAGAAAAAATTACATGAATTGTACTTGTAGTTAATAAAAAAATTACAGATTTGGTTTCTGAATATCAAAATTTACATGAATGGTCTTCAGTTTAAAACATGTTACACTTTTGGTCCCTTATTGTGTTAAAGATGTAAGCGTTCCAAAAGGTCCCTTTTCTTAATTGCGTAACTCTCGAATCTATTTTCATAAATTCTCCATTTTGTCGATTGCATTTTATTTTCATATTAATGGCACAATTCCATATAAGCTAAAGTAGTTTCTTGGTTTTCCAGGAAGAGGAGGATACGCTAAAACATAAACTCAAGATCAGAAGTTGAGGTCTGGCCGTCTGGGTACAAATGCAAAGACGATGGGCCGAGTTCCATTACCCACCAAGAAGAGAATCTACTGTCTGTTGAAATCCCCTCATGTTCACAAAGACGCGAGATTCTTTATTTCTAAATCAGGACGCATCAAAGGTTCATTGATATCCTACACCCAACTGCACAAACCATTGACTTTTTGATGCAGCTTGATCTGCCTGTCGGTGTCAATGGATGACAAGGTTAAGCTTTAGAAGTGTATTTCAAGTCCTCTTTTTGTTACTTGTATCATTGTGAATGGTGTTTAGTAAAATATTTTGCCTTATATTCTTATAGTCCACCACATTATATGTAAATTAAAGTCAACAAACAAAACGTATGATTTTATTTAAGAAAAATGGTAACAACAGTCCTCACGGCATCAAGATATTGAGATATGCCTTATTTTTACTTGTACATTTAATAATAACCACACTCCTTTCAATTTAACTTCTCGCAATCAACTATTGATGCATAAAACTACTTTTTATTCGTAACGACCATGTTCTTGTAGCAAAATATAAAAGATAAGATGTTTGCATTGTAGAGTACTTTTGTATATCACTCTAAAGAGGACGAGTAGACGTTGCATTTATAAACATTCTGTCAAGCATAACCAGCTAGAACTAATCAATTTCTTACCGCAAAGATAACAAACAAGTTATTATTACGTAACAAAATTCCAGACTCGGCCACTTCTACTCACGAATCACTATAAAAACCCAACAAAATTATTAATTTCATGGTTCTGCTCTAACATGACCAAGCTCTTAAAATTATCAAAGACAACTAAGCTTTGCAAGTCCAAGTCCAAAATGATGATGATTTAAATATTTCAGGTAAGATCCCAAACGTGAAACAAAATATTTTCCCCGACACATTCGAGTTGTTTCCATAGATAGAGATCTGGCAATTCAAATATCGTCTAACGCTTGACCCATTGGAAGCTCTTTCTTGCTTTCGCCTTACCAGGTTTCTTCCGCTCCACAATTCTCGAGTCTCTTGTCAAGAAACCAGCTGCCAAAAACACAAATTACACATTACAACTTGGGATAAAAAAAAAATAATAATAAAAAAAAAATATAAAAAATACATAAAAAGCGCAAACCGGGTCAGATGATTGAACGGGTCAAAAGTCACCAAAGTGCAACTTTTATTGAATAAAACCTACTAAATCAATCTTTATTTACATAATCAGTTGCGGGTCCAAATGGGATGAGGTAGTACATCTGGCATGGAACAATATAGTGAAAAGAAATATACAATACATATAAGATCCTCATATGACCTCGTACAACCCAATCACACCTTTCTGAAACAATGCCTTTCACATGTATTATGTCTAGATTCTTTCCATATAGATGCATTGTTTCTGTGAATTCTATTTATTAGTACCATGTGACAGATATGATAGATATAAGGTTCCTCTAGAACACGAATGACTAAAAACTATAGCATGCATGATCCCTGTTTTGAGTCTAGAGGTGGCAAATTATGCCCGTTTACCTAAATATGGGTCAATACGGGTTTCAGTTTATCTCCAAAGGCTTTAACGGTACATTTTCAAGAGTTGGTTAGGATGGAAACAGGCCAAACGCATTTTCAAGTGCTAAAACCTCCTAAAACGCTTAGCTAAAAGAACTGGACTATTATATTTTAACATTATGATAGTAGCTACAATCTTACCTAATACATTGAATGATAATCTATGAAAGTGAAAAACGACAAATAACTATTGACTGGTTGACCCAACTCTGTATGAAAGTGTTAAAATGACACATTTTGACCTGTTACACAACCCACCTAACCTGCCCATTCCTCTACTGAATTCCCCTTCTAATATTATTATATGCAAAGATAGAGAAAGATGAAATCACCTGGCATCCCCCACACAAACAAACAAATGAGCACCTATAAGAAAGAGCTTGACTAGCACTAGATTGGGACCAAATACTCTCATATATCAAAAACTCCATGTATTTTAAAGAGGCGACTAACTAATATCATACCAAATGGTCCTTCCATCTCATAGAAACTGTAATGATCAACTTTCGAAAGCACAAGTGACTCATTTGTAAAACAACTATAAAAGAAACTAAAGGGAGTGTGTCGACTTAGATCAATAACTTTCAAGCCTATGCAAAAGAATAAAAAGGTAAATAAAAGCTACATTTACCTTCTTTTAGAGGAGGACGAAACTGATCTGGTGGCCAGTTTTGCAGTGCCCTACTCATACCAAGACGAATTGCGCCTATTTGACCTGTTTCATGCACTTATGAAGTTTAGACAAATTGCATACAACATCCGAACCTCCCATTTTGCCACATCTAATCATGCATTGAAACAAAAATAAACAATGTAAATGTAATGCTTCAAACCTGATACAACACTGCCTTTGACAGTACAATTGACATCCAGAAGACCCAATGTTTTTTCTCAGTGAGAGGACGAAGAAGAGCAGCTAGTGATCAAACATCAGGAAATAGACATCTAAGTTTTAGTGTTTTACCTCCGATGAGTCAAAGCTTGGCTCTTATAACATTTTAATAGTAGACATCAAAATCGCAATTGTTACTTCTACCTATACGTATAATCATTTCACTAATTTCACTTATTTTCAAACAAAAACAAAAAAGTAAAAATTACCTAGAACAATGACCAGAAATTGAAGTTGGCTGCATTTGTGATAAATCATTCTTAATTCTTTGATCATTTTGTGCGTGATTTATGTGTGGGTTTGATTCGGGCGATCCGCAACATGAAGAAGAAATAGATTAATTTGGTGCGTGTGTTGTTAATTTATGTGTGGGTTTTATGTAATGTAATAAGCAGTGTGTGTGGTAGGAGATGACAGAAGTGTTGTTAATATAAACAGAGTGTGTTTTGCCGTTTTGGTGTGTGGGAGAACAGGGAGGAAGACGAAGTGTTGGTGTTTGTTAATTTTTATTTTTATTTTTTATCTGTGTTTTAAAATGTGTTTCGGATAAAAATGTATTTTATACTGCACACTTTGGGAGGTAGATATAAAAGTGTATAAAACACAAAAAAATATATATATATACTTAAGAGGCGTTTTATTTTGCAAACCCAAAAACTCCCACATACTAATGGATCAATCCTGACCGTCGGATCAAAAAAACATGATTTAAGAATAAAAAAACACGGAGGGACCACTTCTGCCAATTCACAAAACTTACCCCACCAACCCCACCCCTACACCTCTCACTTACAACAAAAATCTGTATAAAAAAATCCCACTTTCTCTCTCTAACTTCCATTAAAAAACTGCAACAAACACTCAAAATCAACCGATTTTAACCGTTCAAATCATCAATAAAACACAAAAATGGAAGAATCAGCGAGTGCACAAGCAGATCCATGAAAAAAACCGGTTCAAAATGAACCAACTGAATGTCGAGATGAAGGTACGATGCTTCCGACTAATTATTTAGTTGTTTTATTGGTTGTGTTTTTTAGTGTTTACATTTGGTTGAGTTTCTGAGTAAAAAGCTTTGTATACATGGATGCACACCAAGTGTTTGATGAAATGTGTGAGTGAAAAGTATCATACGTATGTATCACCAGTGATATTTGAAGTTGAATTGTATATGTGTATTATCACTAGTGATATTTGTATTTGACTTAACCGTGCAAATCACAATATTGACTGGTAGTGTATCACTAGTGATATCTGCATGTTTCAAAATGTTTTACCGCGGTATTTGATAACAATATTGACTGGTAGTGTATCACCTGTGATATAACAGTTAAATTATTGTTGATTGGTAGTATATTTATTTTGATAACAAATAGTTATTTGTTTGACATATGATATTGAAAACAAATGAACTATTCGTACACTAACAAAAATTATGAAAATATTTTGATGCAGACTTGAATGAGACCTGTGCAAAAAAACAGCATCACAAACAAAAGAATCAACAAGTGCAATTGCCATTGAAGAAAGCACAACATCTCCACAAACAAATTAAAGAAGCTCAAACACCTGTCATATTACAAGTTCCTCCATCACCATAATAGAAGAAAGCTGACGCACATGTGATATCACCAGTGATATCTCCAGTGATATCACCTGTGATATCACTTGATATCACCTGTGATATCACAGGTGGTATCACCTGTGATATCACATGTGATATGTGATCGCATGTGATATCAAAGGTTCCCCCGAAAGCATCTGGGAATAAAATGAAGGTGCTGGATGATGAACCAATGGAGAAGACGGATTTTGAAGAACAAAAGTAAATACAACAAGTTGATGAAAACAGTTGCGTTGTTATGTTTTAATTTATACGGTTATAAATAAATGTGTATAGTTGACAAGTTCGAAGTCAATAGTAGGTATTTAGTTTGACTGAATGCTATTTGTCACAAGAGATTCAAACTCATAGAAATGGGCCATAGCGAGCAATTGTTTAATCCATCTTGATTTGTGAATATTTGTTTGATAAAGTTTTGAGTGGTATTTACTTTAATATGGTAATGTGAAAAGTGTCATACCTGTAGTATCACCAGTGATATTTGAAGTTGAACTGTATATGTGTATTATCACTAGTGATATTTGTATTATCACTTGTGAAATTTTGTATATTTTATAGGTTTTTTTGTTTACTTGTGAAGCTTTATTTTACTAGTGCTATTGAGTAAACCTAATAATTCAGAAGAAGAAAAAAAAAAAATAATAGTATCACAAATGATATACAAGTCCAGGATAAAATTAGCAATGCTATTAAATAAACCTAACAATTCAGTAAAAAAAATAAATCAATCAAAAAACTAATACTTCAATTGCAGCGACTGAGAAGCCGCCTCCACTTTCAACTACGCCGCCGCCCCATTGACATTTGAAACTCTTCCCTTGTTTGGACAAGTATGTCTATTATGATCAGTTAAATTACAAGGTACAACCCTTCTTTTGGTTCTTACTTTTCTCAATAGCTTTCTCACGTCCACCCTTAATACGGTTATTCTTATGTCCTTTAGGAGGATTCTTTATACCCATAAAATCTTGAACAATATCACAAACTTTTCGGGGTGGAAGACTTGGCAAATCAGTCTCAAGTTTGACTTTAGCTCTCTCAGGTTGTCTACAAAAGAAGTCCAGTATCATAGACAGCTTATCAGTAATTCCAACAATAAGAAACAGATTATCAAACATATCACTGGTGATACTACACATATATCAAACATATCACTGGTGATACTACACATATATCAATCATATCACTGGTGATACTACACATATATCAAACATATCACTGGTGATACTACACATATATCAAGCATATCACTAGTGATACTACACATATATAAAACATATCACTAGTGATACTGCACATATACCATCAGCAAAAACATTTACAGTATTTGTGAATGTCAATTGTAGTAAAAGGCACAAAAACTATCATGTACCTGAAAAGAGAAATATCTCAGGTGATAATATACACAAAATTTACAAAAACAATGAAATATCACAAGAGATATTACAAGTTAAAAATCGTACTTGTTTGTTTTGTATGTGACATAAAAAGAGACGATGTCACCAAACTATTTGTGATTGCAATTTGCAAAAAAAATGGCTACATTAAACAAAAGAATCAACAGCAACTGCAATTGTGGTTCAAAAAAGCCCAACATCTCCACAAACAAATTGAAGAAGGTTAAACACCTTTGATATCGCCTGTGATATCACAAGTTCCTCCATCACCACAATTGATTCAACAAATAGAAGAAAGCTGACACACAGGTGATATCACCAGTGATATCACCTGTGATATCACCCCAGTGATATCACCTGTGATATCACAGGTGGTATTGTAGGTGGTATCACTGGTGATACTAAACGTATGCTACATAGCAGATTCAAAACCACAATTAGACACAAAAACAGCATTCAAATGCAATTAAAAACATAAATTCAACTAACAACTTAATTAATAAGCAAAATTACAAGAGCAGATAACAAAATTATCAAATATGTTTCACTCACACATTTCATCAAACACTTGGTGTGCAACTTGATCACAAGGAATGTTAAATAACTTGATCCACATAATTAACAAACGATTCAACAGCACTATCAACAACAACAATATCCATCAAATCAGCTTCTGAAAACAAATGGTTCATTTAAATCAAAAGAAGACATAAAAAGGATGATAATGATCGAGAGGTGATTATGAGATGATGATCGGAATGTTGACTGGAATGGTGATGGTGATGATGATCGGAACGATGGTGTAGCGGTGGTAACTGATTATGGAGGGAAAAGTAACAAATTATAGAGAGAAGTTGGTTGAGAGAAAACACACACAAACTGTGTGTGAAAAAAAAAACGGATGGGGAAAAAATAAATAAAATAAAACTTTATATAGGTGGGGTAAAATAAGGTTTAAGTGATTAAATCTTAGATTAATCTAAGCCATTAGATCAAAAAGGATGGAGGGTGGGGATTTGTCCCTTGGTATGCACCAAGAAAATGGTATGCAATTGAATTTTCCTCATATACTTAATAAATAGTCGCCCAAAATATTTATAACGTGGTTGTCCAATAGTACAAGTTGCCCAATTTTAGGTTTGTACTTGGAAGGTAAAAAAACTGTTTTAATAAAATGACCAAAAAACTATTGACCAAAAGTTGGCTGCACAGCTAGTACTAGTTGCCTAAACAATAATACTTTACACATATGGGACATATGTCATAAAATTACTGAGTTGCCTAATTTTAAAGTCGCCATTGGCATATTTTTGTCTTAAAATTTTTGTTATAAAGTGATAAGATGTAGGGTGACATGTCTATTTTTGTAATTTTCTCAAATTATAATTATTATGTTTAACATGACATCAAACACTATACTTTTGTTTTCTTATAGTCCACCACATTATATGTAAACTAAAGTCAAGAAACAACTTGTTTCAACCTAAGTCAAACAAACAAAAAGTATGATTTTATTTAGGGGTAACACCAGCTCCTCATATAGCTATCGGTATATTGAGACATGCACTCTTTTTCCTTGTACATTTAATAATAACGATATACCTTTCGATTTAACTTCTCTCAACCAACTACATGTATAACTATTGATGCATAAAACTACTTTTTGTTCATAACAACCATGTTCTTATAGCAAAAGATATAACATAAGAGGTTTGCATTGTACTTTTGTATATATCTTTGAAGAGGACAGGGGCGGAGCCAGGATTTGAATTTAAGAGGGGCCGAAATTAACGTAAAAGTTATAGCTATAAAAATATTACTCGAAAAATGAATCTATAGTACTTGTAACCGATGATTCAACTTAACACTACGATAATTAGGAACTAAGCTAAACTAGAAAAGAATTATTTGACAAGTAAATTAATTTTGATGTTGTATATTTGTATCTTAAGTTATTCGAAATTTCAATAGGAATAAGGGGGCTAGTTGCAAATATTATTAACAAACTAGCTTATAGGCTGTATAACTAATGAATAAAGTGGGTTTATTAGGGGGGGCTCAGCACTCACTAGTCACCATACTAGCTCCGCCCCCGGAAGAGGACGAGTAGACATTGCATTCACAAACATTTCATCAAGCATACCTTTTCAAGAGGTCGACCCAGCTAGAACTAATCAATTTATGAAATATACCGCAAAGATAACGAACAAATTATTACCTAACAACGCAATCATACGTTTTTTAAACAATGCCTTTCACACGGATATATGTCTAGATTCTTTCTGTAGAGATGCATTTTTATGTAAATTCTATTTATTAGTATCGTGTGACAAATATGATATGTGCAACCAATGTTTTGAAAACCGGGTTCGAAATCGACTTGGTCGAGTCACTGGGCGCCGGGTCAACCGGTTCGACCGCAGGGTTAACCCGGTTTTGAATTTATTATTTTTTTGACCGGGTCAACCGGTTCGACCGCCGAGTCAACCGGTTCGACCACCGGGTCAACCCGGGTTTTTATTAAAAAAATTTTGAAACAATGAAACCCAGTCGGGTTTCGAGAACCGGGTTCACCCGGGTCACTCAAAACCCGACGGGTCTAACCGGTTAACCCAGTTTTAGAGACCCGGGTTTTTTGACTGATTTTTTGGCCGGAACCGGTCGAACCGGTGAACCTGGCCAGGTCGACCCGGGTTTCAAAACACTGTGTGCAACTGTCATGATATTTCCTCTATAAAGTACACTGTTGATCCCAGTTGAGCAATTGATCTAGTATTATTATCTTAGATAAACCAAGACAATAATGTATAGAAGCTGACTTGTTACAAACTTAATCAATATGCGGAATTTATTGATTAACTTAAGATGAACACAAACACAATAATATCACCAACTAAACACTTCAATATATTGAATACGAGCACTCTGAATAGTGCTAGGGTTTTGCAACCTTGAAGTGAATACAATGCTAGAATAATTTGTACTCTAGTCTAACCCTAGGATCTCCTTTTATACACCAAGGAACCCTACAGGCTTACATACAACTTCCTACCCACGACTATAATCTTCTAACATAATAGAATATTACAAAATATCTATACTATAAATACAAATATTCGTACATAAACTTATCACATAGCAGTAGAGTCTTAGCAGTAGTCTTGTCTATATATTTCAAGTCCTCTTTTTGTTACTTGTATCATTGTGAATGGTGTTTAGTAAAATATTTTGCATTATATTCTTATAGTCCACTACATTATATATAAATTAAAGTCAACAAACAAAACGTATGATTTTATTTAAGAAAAATGGTAACAACAGTCCTCACGGCATCAAGATATTGAGATATGCCTTATTTTTACTTGTACATTTAATAATAACCACACTCCTTTCAATTTAACTTCTCGCAATCAACTATTGATGCATAAAACTACTTTTTATTCAACGACCATGTTCTTATAGCAAAATATAAAAGATAAGATGTTTGCATTGTAGAGTACTTTTGTATATCACTCTAAAGAGGACGAGTAGACGTTGCATTTACAAACATTCTGTCAAGCATAGCCAGCTAGAACTAATCAATTTCTTACCTCAAAGATAACAAACAAGTTATTATTACGTAACGAAATTCCAGACTCGGCCACTTCTACTCACAAATCACTATAAAAATCCAACAAAATTATTAATTTCATGGTTCTGCTCTAACATGACCAAGCTCTTAAAGTTATCAAAGACAACAAACTAAGCTTTGCAAGTCCAAGTCCAAAATGATGATGATTTAAATATTTCAAGTAAGATCCCAAACGTGAAACAAAATATTTTCCCCGACACATTCGAGTTGTTTCCATAGATAGAGATCTGGCAATTCAAATATCGTCTATCGCTTGACCCAATGGAAGCTCTTTCTTGCTTTCGCCTTACCAGGTTTCTTCCGCTCCACAATTCTCGAGTCTCTTGTCAAGAAACCAGCTGCCAAAAACACAAATTACACATTACAACTTGGGATAAAAAAAATATAAAAAAAGTAAAAAGGGCAAACCGGGTCAGATGATTGAACGGGTCAAAAGTCACCAAAGTGCAACTTTTATTGAATAAAACCTACTAAATCAATCTTTATTTACATAATCAGTTGCGGGTCCAAATGGGATGAGGTAGTACATCTGGCATGGAACAATATAGTGAAAAGAAATATACAATACATATAAGATCCTCATATGACCTCGTCACCCAATCACACGTTTCTGAAACAATGCCTTTCACATGTATTATGTCTAGATTCTTTCCATATAGATGCATTGTTTCTGTGAATTCTATTTATTAGTACCATGTGACAGATATGATAGATATAAGGTTCCTCTAGAACACGAATGACTAAAAACTATAGTATGCATGATCCCTGTTTTGAGTCTAGAGGTGGCAAATTATGCCCGTTTACCTAAATATGGGTTAATACGGGTTTCAGTTTATCTCCAAAGGCTTTAACGGTACATTTTCAAGATTTGGTTAGGATGGAAACAGGCCAAACGCATTTTCAAGTGCTAAAACCTCCTAAAACACTTAGCTAAAAGAACTGGACTATTATATTTAACATTATGATAGTAACTACAATCTTACCTAATACATTGAATGATAATCTATGAAAGTGAAAAACGACAAATAACTATTGACTGGTTGACCCAACTCTGTATGAAAGTGTTAAAATGACACATTTTGACCTGTTACACAACCCACCTAACCTGCCCATTCCTCTACTGAATTCCCCTTCTAATATTATTATATGCAAAGATAGAGAAAGATGAAATCACCCGGCATCCCCCACACAAACAAACAAATGAGCACCTATAAGAAAGAGCTTGACTAGCACTAGATTGGGACCAAATACTCTCATATATCAAAAACTGCATGTATTTTAAAGAGGTGACTAACTAATATCATACCAAATGGTCCTACCATCTCATAGAAACTGTAATGATCAACTTTCAAAAGCACAAGTGACTCATTTGTAAAACAACTACAAAAGAAACTAAAGGGAGTGTGTCGACTTAGATCAATAACTTTCAAGCGTATGCAAAAGAATAAAAAGGTAAATAAAAGCTACATTTACCTTCTTTTAAAGGAGGACGGAACTGATGTGGTGGCCAGTTTTGCAGTGCCCTACTCATACCAAGACGAATTGCGCCTATTTGACCTGTTTCATGCACTTATGAAGTTTAGACGAATTGCATACAACATCCGAACCTCCCATTTTGCCACATCTAATCATGCATTGAAACAAAAATAAACAATGTAAATGTAATGCTTCAAACCTGATACAACACTACCTTTGACAGTACAATTGACATCCAGAAGACCCAATGTTTTTTCTCTGTGAGTGGACGAAGAAGAGCAGCTCGTGATCAAACATCAGGAAATAGACACTAGTACAATCGACGCTTTCAGCGTCGACTTTTTTATGACATTGCCGTCGTCATGTCGACGGCATTATATGTTGCCGTCGTCATGTCGACAGGAACATGACGATGGCGATGCCGGTTTGGCAATAGCATTCCCGTCGACAATCGCCGTCGACATCGTGGGTCCCACTTCGTTTTTCAGTCAAACGAATTCTTTGTCCGTCAAATTGTTCCTGTTGACATGTCGACGGGAGCGTATAACTAATTAACATTTTAATTATTAAACGTTAATTGAGTTTTATACATCGCCGTCGACATGTCGACGGTACTATAACACCCCCATTTTAGGATCGCAGCGGAAAGGGACATGGGGTGCTATACATGAGTCACATAGTACAAGTATAGTAAACAACTTTAAAACAAAGTCGTTTTTAACAATTCACATTCGATAATTTATCAAAGTTGAGGTCCCAAAAGTTTAACATAAGTTTAGAAATACA